>OX578147.1:75194305-75424305 GCA_951213105.1 Amaurobius ferox | reverse complement strand
TCATCAAACCCGCTACTCATTTTTGGTATCTATGGCAGTGACGTAATTAGGCCAATGCATCTAATGCGATTACATTGAAGAACGAAGATCATGGGGAGACTAAACGTTTCTTTGCAAATAAAACAAATTATAAAACTTCCAATTTTAAGAATTCACGTAAAAAAAAAAAAACATTTCTGTAATACGAAATTTATGAAGGAGGTAGCAAGGGTCACCAAACTCTACCATAGCCAATCCTGAGAAATACATGTTACAAGTAAAATGCAAAATTTTTAATAGCAACTGACATCTCTAGAACCGGAAATCCATAGTGAGGCCCCCTTCTTCCACTAGAATTTTATGCTAAATCTATATCAATCACCATCTAAGCTATATCCATAGCAGATTCTGAAAACAAAAATAGTTGTTTCACGAAATTTTCTGACCGGAAATGGAAATGAACCGGAAGTGGAAATCCTTAGTAAATCGCCCGATCGCCTCAAAAATACTGAATACTCTGATATTGAATTTACATCAGTCATCATCTAAGCTCTATCATAGCCGATTATGAGAAATAGATATTTAAAGGAAAATGAAAAGTTCTGAACCGGAATTGGGAAAATACCGAAGGTGGAAATCCGTAGCCCACCCTCTGATTCCTCTAGAATTTAACTCCGAGTACATATTAGTCATCATCTAGCTCAATATATAGCCAATCCTGATAAATAGATGGGTCAAGGAATCATTGGTGAATCTCCTCTCTGAAATCTGATACTGAATCCATATCAGTTGTCATCTAAACTATTTCTACAGCCAATTCTGAAAAGGCAATTGTTTTAATCGAAAGTGGCATCTCGAGAACCGCAAGTTCCCGAGAACCAAAATTTAATGCTGAATCCATGTCAGCCAATATCCAAGTTCTATCTATATTAGATCCCCAGAAAGAGATGCTTCAAAAATTTTTTAGTAAAAAATTAGATGATAAATTTGATTGTCACTAATAAATTTCCTTCGTCCACAGCTACACACTAATGTTATATGCATATATGCATTAGTCTCGCACATATTAAATTTTTTATCTGAACATCCTAAATTTTACTTGCATGCAGTACATGGAACATGCAAAGGAAAAGTATTATGGGGAGGTACAAAAACCTGTCTTGATTCCCACTTTTTGAGATTCCCCTACATACGAATCAATCATCGTTCAATGAAGTTTGTGAATCGACAAAACGTGTGTGCCTATTGATTTTTTTGAGAGATCGGATCAGGAAAACCCGCAATTCTTTAAAAAATATAAGTGGGTCACGCACGACTTTCCATACGCAATTCAATGACTTCAGACGACTTATTTAGTCCGAACAGAATAGCTTATTCATACTCGCATGAAAAATCCTCATCAAAATGCAGTTAGAATTGAATGAATATCCCGTAAAATAAATTACTATTCTTTGATGTCAAAATACATAACTATTAACAAGAAAGATCAATCATGCAGAAAGCATTGATTATGAAACACTTTTCAACTTCAATGCAATTTTATAAAAACATCTTTAAAATGCGATACATTCCTCGGTAACACTTTTAATATTATCACAATACTACATTAATTTATTATATTTGAAAACTCCATCGAAGAAAATGAACTTCATTCAAATGACGGCATTGAAATATAAATTGCCTGGTTTAAACATCTCTAAAATGCGATACATTTCTCGGTATTATTTTTAAAATTATCATAACACTACAATAATTTATTATATTTGAAAACTTTATCGAAAACAAATGAACTTTATTTAAATGACGTCATCGAAATATAAATCGCCTCTATATAAAAGCAACATTTCATTCATAAACATTTTTCCAATCGTTTCATTCATCACAATACTCTAATAATTTATTTTATCTAAAAATTTGAAAAATTGTTATTTACCATATTTATTTTAAAAAATGAAACCTTTCTCATATATAAAATAATTAAACTCTTGGAAAGATATTTATTATATAATATATCTATTTTTTCTTTCTGGAGGATATAACGAGAGTCAGAATTTAATTGAATTTGTTTTTCTCTCTATATTAAATAATTTTTATTTAAAAAACTACCTAACATATTTTACTGAATTTTTTTTTATATATTTTATGGGATAATTTGAATATTTCCTAAAATTTTTGAAGCAATTTGTGAATTTTAAATTCGCTTAAAAATGTTTGAAACATTAGGTCCCATAGGGTTCAATGTATTTCATTTTTTCAACCCAGGTTAAAAAAAAACTAATTGGGTGACATTATTCATTTATATTCCCATAGGTCTCACAGACCGTCTGAAAAACATACTAAAATTTCATTTTGATAAAGCCATTTTTACGGCAGTTATCGTGCTAACGGACAGACAGACAGACAGACAGAATGAACAACGTCATAAACACTTTCAACTATGTTGTAAAGTGTTAAAAAGAGTCTCTTCTCTCGAGGATGGAACGAATTAGATGCACGAGAATGATTTTAACAGATATGTCGCATAAAATTGCATATGGAAAGTGATCATGTTTGACGATGTTTACCACTTTTTAAATTTTTAATCTTTGTTTGATAAAATAATTTTGAAAAAGTGTAATATCTCTAGAACGATTCATACTAACTTTTTAAAATTTGTGTCATTCGTTTTCTAACGAGAAACTGCTTAAGAAATGATTATTTATTTAACACTATTGAAGGTTCTGATGTTTGAGTGAATTTTTCAAAAATGCAGTCGAAAATTTAGGGAGGGGGGTGGGGGGTCTTCCGAACATCCTATCGCGTTAATAAATAGGATTACAGTATGTATCGATTGTAATAATCACACTAAATTACATTAAAAATGCTTCATTTGTTCGCGAGATAACCCCCCCCCCCCCCTCACTTCACAAAACACACAACACATCAAAAAATTTCAGAAGTTATGATTAATTTCAGGAGGAGCAATGTTTAGGAGTTATGATTAATTTCAAGAGGAGCAGTATTTAGGAGTTATCATGAGTCCTTTTCGCGATATTAGACGTTTTATCTTTCATCAGGATACAGTGATTAATAATTTCCTTAAAACTTGATATGTTCTTTTTAATCGGTAACAACACAGAGCCTATTCATTTTTTACGATATTGGGTTATACGAAAGTTATAATTTATTTTCCCACAATACCGAATTTTTTTTAATCTATACAGAAAGTCGTAAACACAGAATAGTTTCTACCTTATATACCACCACAATAACTGTCAGCTGCTTGTAAAAATACAAATTAGCTGTACTACCTTGACAGAATGTACACATTTAAAAATTCGAATGCCTGCTTTTTATCAAGGCGGCAAAAATTATATTTTGTGCAATTACACTCAATTTTATGAAAGAAAAAATAGATTTGGGGTCTGTAGGGAAAGTCATGTGCTGTCCACAATAAATATTTTCATACTCATGCCACTGTTGCATAGAATAACAAATGTAGTTGAAATTACTAAATGAGATTTTGTAGTGGGAATTTTATTAATAATTTAGAGTTAAAATATGCATTAACACATATATTATATTTTATATGTTAATGTGTAATAAATAGTAAGAGCCCTTCTTGTGCTTGTTAGGTTCCATTGTCCAAAGTTTTTCCACTGGTCTATGGACTTCCGTCATTAAGCAGTGACGTAACTGCACGCATGGGGACACTTGGTAATTATTTAATTTAAACCCAGTATTCTGAAAATACTTTTTACGTAAATGGGCCGAAATTAAGCCTCGGAAGGAGGGGTATATTTTGCCACCTCAGTCATCTTAGAACTGCTCGAATATCACTGATGCACCCTTATAATATAACAACTAACTCACTGAACCGAACTTTTTCTTAGTTTGGATATCACACTACGTCATTACTTCTCTTCTCCAATCAAATGCACTTTCCAATATATTTACACACACACGCAATCGAACGTTTAGAGAAATAATATTGTTACCTGATGACTTCCGGACAAAGGGGAATTTTCTGGATCGCCATATCCCTTTCTTGGGGGTCACCATCCCTCTCACATCCGGATGACTTTCAGTGGAACCCGGAATTGCTCTTACTGATCGCACGATTAAGTGGAACCTCTCCAAGCGGACTCCTATCCTCTCTTACTCAGTCCTCCTTCCCGTGATGCCCCTGGACGCAGCACTCCCCTTGTGACGTCATAGCAGTGGGCAATCGATCGTCACCTGCGTTGTCGGTGGGATTTCAGTTGTGTTTGGAGTTGGGAGGGAAGGAAGAGAAACGTTTCTTTTCCGGTTACATATTTGCTGTTAAAGCAAAAGGCAACAAAAAAAAAATTGCATACGGAAACAGAAATTTATTTCCTAAACATTAAACTATCTCCTGCAAAATCAGGGTATTTATAATTACAGTATCCCACCCTACGATTGCACTCTCATTGTAGACAGGGACGTGAAGTTATCGTCGAAGTCAGTGGAAATGCATAGATTTCATCTGCAAAAACATATAGAGTGTGTGTCTCCACTCGACTTGTACATTCATATTTCATATCTTCTAGGTCTACTTCATATCATAATCAGCAAGAATATCATAATCAGCATCAGCAAGAATATCATCTTCATATCATAATCAGCATAATCAGCAAGAATATCATCTTCATATCATAATCAGCATCTCAAAACATATTTTTAATTAGCTTTCCTTTAAAACTATTCTCTTAAAATATGTTGTACAAATTTTTTGAAAATCAGTCAAGTTGAGAACAGGTATTTTACGCCTATAAATTGGTATCATTTGGCTGATATATACTATTTTAGTACCTTTTACACCCATAGCGCGATTCAAATTATTATTTTTCAGCATTCACCAGGGCCGCCCATAGGGGGCCGCACATAGGGGTTTTTCATTTGAATGGAAAAGGCACGGGAACCAAAGAAGGCCAGAATCCCCACTTTTTCTTTATGGGGGGAGAGGAAGACATGAAAAATTCACAAGGAGGGGAAAATAAAATATGAAAAAGGACCCACGAGAAATTGTTTTAAAGGGGGGGGGGATACAATTTGTATGGGCAGCCTTGCACTAACTACACTTTATCAATGTGATGGGAATCAACATGTTTTTCATAGTAAATAATGCTATGGAAAAATTTAAAATTTCGAATAATTCGAGCTCGAATCATGAAAATTATTGAAATTATATATAGCTCTATAATTTAACATAATAGACTTACGCATAAAATTTAATAGCTTTATGAACATTCGTTATTAAGTCATCGCATCCACTTCCTTCTCCCTCTCACACACACATATAGACGAACATCTGTCCAAAAGTGTTCTCAAAATGGGTTCAGGAGGTCTAAAAACGTGTTTTTGTTTTTTTCAACATCTCGAATTCGAAAATTATCGGGGGAAAAAAACTTTTTTTCCTTAGACATGCTAAGAGAAAGTAATAAAAACTACAATTTCTTACAGTATAATAGTTACATAAAATATATGCCAAAATATAATAGTCATGGTCGCCTTCCGACACGATATCATTGCAATATTTCAGGAAATGTTCTAAACTTTGGGCTCTTTAAAATAATATATTAATTCAAATAATATCCGATCATCATTATCATTTGTCGATGCCCAATGGATGAATAGAAAATTCAGTTAAACTAATTCTAACGTAAAATGGTAAAAAGCTGTTCGGAGGGGGAGCTTATTAGGGGAGCTTAAAAATTCACAAGCCATATTGAGAAAATTATTAGATAGCAAACTGATCTAATAAATTTCTTATTATGGCTTGTCTGTGGAATATGAGTCAGTAACGAATACAACTGGAGACAATATTTAATGTTTACAGATTTGTTAAAAATTTTTACAGAACTATATGTATTAATTTAAATTGCTTGCTATGCATTTAATTAATAATTTTAAAATATTAAGCACAAAACAAAATTTTAAAATATTAAGCCCAACAAATATGAAGAACATTGCATTTTTAATGCAATATTAAGTTTTAAATATTTATATTATTTAAATATGCAAAACAAATGCAAACGGATCATTTTTTTTTTTAACTTCAAATAATAATAATAATTTTAGATTGTTAACATTGATTTAAATATTATACCAGTGTAATATAATACATTTAAAAATTTATATAAAATAGTTGACAATTTAAAAAGATGGTAAAACAATTTTTTGTTAATTTAAATGTTTACATATGACTTTTTTTTAAAAAGAAAACAAGTAATCTTTTAAAATTTAAATTAAAACGTAATGAAATTGTTTACAAAAAATCAAACAGTTAACCATAAGTTTATACAATTTAAATGCTTTCAAAATAGTTAAAAGAATTCGAAGTAAACAAAATATTTTGCATTTAAATATTTAATATTCATGTTTTTAAAAATACTAATCTCTGATATTTCTTTTCCTGCTTTAATCTCCTAAGCTGGAAAGCAACATTTACTGTCGCCAAACCTGACATAACGGCAAGGTCCATAACAGAACCTGTAAGTCTGCCACTACAGCACCATGTAGACAGGCAGGGAACAAACATGTCGTTTTCCCCTTTGCAAGAGTAGTAACGCAGTGAAACGAGTTGTAAAGGCAAGCATCCAGGCAAGAAAGGCGACAAAAGTGTATTTTAGACAAGGTTACAAAAACGCCGGCTAAAATTAAAAATAAGCTACACTGGTGGTTTTTATTGGTTTTAAATGGATTTTTTTAAACTAATTAAACATTTTAATTTTAAACAATAACTATTCGGAGATTTATTTTATTACTTAACTGAATTTAAAGACATTCTAATGAAAATAGAACATACTCTTGTTTTTCCAGTGAATAAATAAATAGTCAGGGTACATTGGTGTTTAATACAAAGAATATTAACATAATATTAGGAAAAACACATGCATAAAAACTTTCACTGAATCATTTAAGAAAGACAAAACTCTATTTTAAATGACAGAAGTTTGATAATAGTTTTATTTGTCCTTTAAATTATAGCTGTGTTCGAATTTTAGAACTCCCAATAAAAAGGAAAACATTTAAATTCGTTAAAGAGCCATTATGTTATTAGCTTAGTTGAACATTTTGAAAATTACTTAAAATAAAAATGATTTTGAAATTATGAATCAGGATCTACTGATTGGTGAAAAGAAATAGCTGAACTCGTATGTTTTATATAGCACCGCTTGTCTCTATTTGGGTATGTCAAATATAGATTTTCTTTTATTATTAACTTACAAATGACATCTTACAAATGAGTTTGAAATAATGTATATAATTAGCAAAAGTAAAATAAATTTAACTTATTTTCGTAAATATAGTCACCTTTGTCACTTCTTATAATGCAATTTTTAAAGTTTGAGTACTTATAGGGTCATGCGTACTTAACAAGTACGCATGTTTTTTAATGTTAAGTCTATGTATTTTTCTTCGATATATATTTATTTAGCTAATTTCAACTGACAGTTGTCGTAGTATGTTCCTATTGCTATTAGAACACAAAAATTATTGACCCGCTAATTTTCTAACATTTAACATTTATTAAATGTAAAATTTGACAATTTTTCGTTGTTCAGTAAAAACTTGTAAGAATTCCTTAAAAATCATTTTGTGTAAACTTTATCTTAATACTTTTTTTAAAATCCAGCTTTTTGATCTGATAAAAAAAAATATTTTGCCCACTTTTTAAAAAAGCCGGACTTTTTTTAAATTTATAAGAGCCGGCTTTTTTTTATTTATAAAGACCGGTTATTTATTTATTTATTTTTTCTTTTACTTAGCTAAAATCCGTTAATCCTGATTTTGGAACAATGCTTGTCTGCATATACTATTGTTGCGACGTAACCTCTGGAATCGTGAGTGTACTCTCAGGATACAGGAATGAATCCAAATTCCTGGATAATTAACACGTTTATTTACAAGCACAGCATAAACAGGAACAATATACAGCGAATAAATAGCTCGATAACTCTTACAAGATCACTAAACACATGTCAGATACAATAAAACAGCAATTAAATGCTCAACTAATTCGTAAAATAGCTAGTACTATTTTCAAAACATTGACGTATTTCACGATTCAATGTAACCCGTATTACGCCAGCTGCTTCCTAACTGTGCGACGACACTTTTTATTTAATTTCCATAGAAACTCCTAGAAGGGGTTGGTATCTCCAAGAATATCCATTATTTCGAGAACGTTCAAATACCTTCGAAGAGTCGCCCAAAGCCGCCAAATGAGCGATAGATCATCACATCTAACTACCCTGCCACGAGTGTTTGAATATGAGAACTCTACATTGACGTAATAGGAATGGCTGCCTGTAAAGGTGTTTTTTCATTCTGGCTCTCAAAAGTGACTCCAATAAAGACATTTTATATGTCAGTAACACTATATATTGTCGGAAAATTATAATTGTCGAAAATAGCATCTTATTGTTTGTTCGCACACACACACAGAGAAAATTCTTTAAATCTTAAGACAAAAATTTATAAAATTACATGTACTACTTTAAAAGAAGGGTAAGTATATTACTTATGATACCGATTTTTTTTATTTTTATTTTTTCAATGATAGAAGTTGTATAGTAAGGCAATTAAACATTTTGTGCCGAGATAGTTCTGAGTTACATTTTATTATTACAATTTATGTTCAATTTTCTACTCGTCCCCATATAAAACTATGCAAATCAATATGCATTATAGAAAAAATAATCATTCATGGAATTAATGAGAAAAATAGTGAAATTTACGTTATCTGTAACCAATTCAACATTTTAAATCTCATAATGGTTCAAAGCGTTTTTCGTCATACTTTCAGGAACTTCCTATGGGGGCTCACCAAAGTTAGGATCTCGCTCATTGCGGATAACATCACTCTTGGAGTGGTTTCGTAAATTTCATGCGGCCGTCAGTATGGAACAGCCGGCACCTGCAATGGCAGCAAGAAAACTTGCTACGTGCCTCAATTTCGCGAACCTCATTGGAGATCGAAGAATTAAGTTCTACAATGGTAAAGTTCTAAACAAAGTTCTAAATAATGGGTCAAAAGAAAGGCATAAAAAAAAATGTTTGAAAATCAAGAAGTACGCGGACTTGAAAATTTGCAATATCATTCTATTTGAATATGATTTTAATTTAATATTTTGAGTTCATTACTATTTTCACGAAATAAACGTCTGGGTTATTAAATATGTAACTAAATACGCTGCTTCGCTTCAATTTCGAGTCACGATAGACAGCAGATAGTTTTTGCATGTAAAAACAAATTTACAAATTTGGCCGTGTACCACAGTACACTGGCTTAAACCAATCTAGTGGGAATAGAAGAGCACGAAAATTATTTATTATCGAAAGGAAAACTCGAAAGGGGAGTTGGCTAAAGCGCGTAACGAGCTGAAGTTGGAGTGGAACTCCGAGTTTGTTAAATAAAAATTAGAGCCTTTCAAATGCTAGACGCTAGAAAATTAATATGGAGCATACCAGGAGAATATTCTAAATAGCTAAATGCTTGAGCATTCTGAAGTTCTCCCCTGGCTAAAATAAGTTAATCTTCGCAATAGTTTTTCTCTCTTCTACAACTTGTTGAGCGCCGAGTTACCCTGGCAACGTAAATAAATGGAGGCGCCATTTCTGTTGATTAACTGGCTACAGGCAAGCAAATTTCTAGACCTAAAAACACATTCAGAAAAAAAATCTGATGTGGGCATTACATGACTTTCACTACAAACTCACATTGATTTTTCTTTATATACATAAATTTGAATTTTGTAGTGCAAAATAGTGCATGAAATGAATATCTAATTGAAATGACATCAAATTTGCAGTTCAAACATATTTTCGTTTTCATTTGGCAACTCAAAGCGTTGTAAAATGGCGGCAAGTTGCCAAAAATTGGAAAAAGCTATATCTAAAGAACCATTTATTCTAGCGCAATAGGGATAGTCTTATTCCATTTATAATAAAATATTGCTTATTAGATTGGTATTTTCAAATTTATGTTGTTGATAAAACAGTATGGTAAACACGTCAACCAACTTTAAAATCAAAGACAACCAAAAAATAGGTTTAAAAGTCCTTTATTAAAAATCTCCTTACTACGATACGTCAACCAACTACAGCTTTAAAATCAAAGGCAATCAAAAAATAGGTTTAAAAGTCCTTTATTAAAAATCTCCTTATTACGGTTTTTTCATCCTATATTTGATAAAACTTTTCCTTTAATCAGCTGCAATAACCCCCGTAATATTTGACTTTATGAATCTCTTTTTATTAACACTTTACAACAAAGTTGAAAAGTGTTTATGGCTTTGTTCATTCTGCCTGTCTGTCTGTCTGTCTGCCTGTTAGCACGATAACTGCCGTAAAAATGACTTAATCAAAATGAAATTTTAGTATGTTGTTCAGAGGGTCTGTGGGACCTATGGGATATAAATGAATAATATCACCCATGGAATATAATGAACCATGGAATATAAATGAATAATATCGCCCAATTAGTTTTTGATTGAACCCGGGTTGAAAAAATGAAATACATTGAACCCTATGGGACCCAATTTTTCAAACATTTTTTAAGCGGATTTAAAATTCACAAATTTGTTTCGAAAATTTTAGGTAATATTCAAAATTCAAAATTTTCCGATACCAGTTCAAAATTTATAATACCATACCGATCATTAAGAGAGTGATCTACAAGAGCAAAACTGTCATCGGCATGACAAGTATAAACAAGAAAGATCAATCATGCATAAATCATTGATTATGAAACACTTTCCAACAGCAATGCAATTTTATATAAACATCTCTGAAATGCGATACATTCTTCGGTAATATTTTTAAAATTAACACAATATTACATTAATTTATTATATTTGAAAACTTCATCGAAGAAAATGAACTTCATTCAAATGACGGCATTGAAATATAAATTGCCTGGTTTAAATAACTCTAAAATCCGATACATTCCTCGGTAATATTTTTTAAATTATCATAATACTACAATAATTTATTATATTTGAAAACTTCATCGAAAACAACTGAACTTTAGTCAAATGACGTCATCGAAATATAAATCGCCTCTCTATAAAAGCAGCATTTCACTCATAAACATTTTTCCAATCGTTTCATTCATCTCAATACTATAATAATTTATTTTATTTAAAAATTTGAAAAACTGTTATCTACCATATTTATTTTAAAATGTGAAACCTCTCTTACATATAAATAATTCAACTCTTGGAAAGATATTTATTACATAATATATCTCTGTTTTCTTTCCGGAGGATATAGTAAGAGTCAGAATTTAATTGAATTTGTTTTTCTCCCTATATTAAATAATTTTTATTTAAAAAACTACTTAACATATTTTGCTGAAATTTTTTTTTATATATTTTATGGGATAATTTTAATATTTCCTAAAATTTTCGAAGCAATTTGTAAATTTTAAATTCGCTTAAAAAACGATTAAAATATTAGGTCCCATAGGGTTCAATGTATTTCATTTTTTCAACCCGGGTTCAATCCAAAACTAATTGGGTGATATTATTCATTTATATTCTCATAGGTCCCACACACCGTCTGAAAAACATACTAAAATTTCATTTTGATAAAGTCATTTTTACGGCAGTTATCGTGCTAACGGACAGACAGAATAGACAAAGTCATAAACACTTTTCAACTATGTTGTAAAGTGTTAAAAACTAACTGTATGATATCAGAAAGCTTAACTTCAAAATAGTTCATATAGATAGATGCATGTCACTAAGAATAGAACTGAGTCAAAGGTGAGTGCGATATAAGGGGAGTCTCAAAAGTTTAATCTCTAAAGCTATTTGCTTTTTAAAAAATAATGCGCATTAAAATTGAAACAAGAGTACAAAATTATCTATTTTATTGTGCAAATATGCTGATTCCATGTACAAATGGGAAATATGTAAACATACTTGATTACATTATTTAAATTAAACATTTCTATATAAACATATATCAAAAGTTTTGACACATTTTAAGTTTCAACACTTAAAAAGAAATTATAATGAAAATTTGTAACTTTGTAAAGTATTTCTCTTATTGCGGACTTCATAAATCCTGTTTTCCATGGAAAAAATCATATTTTGCAAAATCTACGAGTTAATTTCATCAATTTTTTTTATGGACATCTTCAAGTGTTTTACTACATTGAAATACGAGTACTGTTTACCATTCGAGTTTCGATTCAAGATTTCCCATATGTTTGTTCTCGATGTAATTTAGATTTAGATAGGAAATGTACGTTGTTTAGTCTAAATACGAAATATTTTTCTGTTGAACCCACACTTTTGTCGAATTCGATATATGAATCCTGCACGATCTAGCTACAAAACCCATTCAGGGCCTCCAAGAAGTATACCAAAGGAAATTAAATGCTCTCCAGTGTCTCTTGAAAGTCTTCAGTTTCCTTTTTTTCACTTAAAAAATAAAATGGATGTTTGTCTAGTGAAGCCAAATATTCAGCAGGACTAGACCATCACAGATTACTGCCTACTGCAAAATGTTCTTGGCCCTTTTCGGTTCAAATTGAGGCAATATGATGCTGAACCATCTATAATACCAGTGGTTCCCAAAGTATGGGGTGCAAACACCTTGAGTCAGCGAATAATACAAAATGCATATGTTATAACTATCAACAAAATTTAAATAAGTCTTTTTTAACACTGTACAACATAGTTGAAAAGTGTTTATGACATTATTCATTCTGTCAGTCTGTCTGTTTGTCCGTTAGCATAATAACTGCCGTAAAAATGACTTTATCAAAATAAAATTTTAGTATGTTGTTCAGACGGCCTGTAGGACCTATAGAAATATAAATGAATAATATCACCCAATTAGTTTTGGATTGAACCCCGGTAGAATGAAATACATTAAACCCTATGGGACCTAACTTTTCAAGTATTTTTTAAGCGAATTTAAAATTCACAAATTGCTTCGAAAGTTTTAGGAAATATTCAAATCATCCCATAAAATATATAAAAAAAATTCAGCAAAATATATTCAGTAGTTTTTTAAATAAAAATTAAAATATTAATTATATTATTTATTAGTAAAAATGATTTTATCAAAATAAAATTTTAGTATGTTGTTCAGACGGTCTGTAGGACTTATGGGAATATAAATGAATAATATCACCCAATTAGTTTTGGATTGAACCCGGGTTGAAAAAATGAAATACATTAAACCCTATGGGATTTAATTTTTCAAGTATTTTTTAAGCGAATTTAAAATTCACAAATTGCTTCGAAAGTTTTGGGAAATATTCAAATAATGCTATAAAATATATAAAAAAAAATTTAGCAAAATATATTCAGTAGTTTTTTAAATAAAAATTAAAATAATAATTAAACCTTTATACGAAGAGATCACGCGGCCACTATATGAAGAGATCACTTGACCCACTTCAAAATAAAATATGGCATCATCTTGTGTCAAATTCGTGATTTTTAAAATTCTTTTTAATTTATATTTAGTGTCGTATCCGTCCTAAAACCGCTTTATTTTTGCTTAATTTCTGTGCATCTGTATTTTGAAACAGCGCAATTACAATATACTTGAGTTTAAATGATCAATGCCATGCATCTTGTGTCAAAATTGTGATTTTTAAAGTTCTTTTCAATTTAAATTTAGTGTTGTATCCGTCCTAAAATCGCTTTAATTTTGCTTAATTTCTGTGAATCTGTATTCTAAAACAACACAGTTACAATACATTTGAGTTTAAATGAACATCAAACTTTGATTATCGAAATCTAATTTTTAATTATGGAGAATGTAAATAGATTAGACTGTAAGATGAGTTGTATAAGACTGACTGAATTTCTTTAAAGCAAGATTATTTTGTTCAGGAGTCTGCAATATAGATTATATGAATGAAACATTCATTGATTTTACATAGAGAAGCAGACGATGTAATGGTAGACTTCTTCGATGAAATTTTATGCATAGAGTTAAATTACTTTTATTTTCACGGTTTTAAGTTTTTAAGTAGAATAAATTACTGTAATACTGTAATGAATGAAATAAAAATGTATGAATGAAATATTTACTGCTTTTACACAGAGAGCCTGGCTGGTCCGGCCATCCAAACAGTTACCTTACACCTTTCTGGTAGGTCGGATGGTCTGGGTCTCAACAGAGAGCCTGGCGATATATATTTCGATGACGTCATTTGAATCAAGTTCGTTTTCTACGATGAAGTTTTAAATTTACAAATATAATTAATTATTGCAGTATTGTGATAATTTCAAAAATATTACCGCTGAATGTATCGCATTGTAGAGATGTTTCAATAAAATTAGAGCTAGAAAGTGTTTCTTAATCAATGCTTTATGCATGATTGATCTTTTTTGTTTTTTTAATTAAAAGGTATTGAAAAGTCTTTCATAATAATACAAAATCAATCAAGATGCAATACTATTTAAAAATTATTTTTGACGCATTCATCCACTATTTGCTAATGGACTTTCAACCAACTCAGTCTTTCACATACAAGAAGATTTCTTGGCAGATCTTTCATGTGACAGGTCGTTAAAATTACTCTTCTCACTGTTACCATTATCTGAGTTTTAGTTCAATGTTGTGAATGGTCGCCCTGACCTCAAAGGAAAGCGTTGAAGTGTTTAACTCCATTTCCTACCACCGGTTTGTGTGGTGACTTTCTCTCAGCTCACTTATTTGATGAGGATTTTGCACGTGGGTATGAATAAGTCATTCTGTTTGGTCTCGTAAGTTGCCAAATTTGGCCAATTTTACTTTAGTGTTAATTCAATGCCAAAAACATTGTGCTGTGGATCTATCACATTATTATTTTCCTGTAAAGACGTACAGTCATTGGTTGCATTATGAAGGAAAAGCCATTCGCTCATATCAAAATTTTCTATACACATATTATTTAGATCAGTGTTTCTCAACATTTGTGAGACCGCGGCCCGGTAAATACTTATTTTATAAGACGAGGGCTCGGTTCTAACAAATTTACTTGTAAATACCCTTCTAATATCTTTAAGTACATACATCAAATAATTATTAATCACGGCATAATCATAAAGCGTATTAGTACATTTATGTATACGGTGTGGCATGCTGACAAATATATAATTACATTTAAATAAGTTATCAATCACTGGACTCATGAAATCGTGTAGAATATTGTAATTTCCTCAGGCCAACATCATTCAATTAATGTGTGGTGATTTTCATTGACATATCCCATTCTGATCACCAAAAATGTATAATATTATTCAGTATGAAATGGATTATTGTATTATTAAATTAATTTTACTAATGTTGGTTTGGGGAAAAACGTTATTGAGAGAGAAAAATATTTATCTATTATAATTCACCACAAAATTTAAAGGCGGCTTGGTCACTGACATTTGCTACACAGATGTTATTTGGGTGTTCTGGTTCTGAGCTTTTCGACACATTCACGAATATTATTCTCCTTAGATCATTCCGCTATGAAATATTTATTCACAAAAAATGCTGATAAAACTAAAACGACAAATACCAGGAGAATCTCCCACGGCCCGGTATAATTGATGCTAGGGGCCGGCGATTGAAAAAAACACTGCTTTAGATGACCTTTCTTTCATGACAAATGCAGACTTTAATACGCTTATTTTGTTTCCCACATTTTTAGTCAGAAAATTCTTAAGGATCTATAATTTTGGGACACACATTATAACGAGTTTGCTTTTAGCGAACAAACGGGTATAACGAAATTTAGTAAATGCCTGAAAATGCTCTCTATACAGCCTACAACAGAAAAAATACTCCACAATATTTCCTCTCTGCAACTTGTTGAGCATATGGTAACCCTGACAACGCAAATAAACGAGGAGTCATTTGTCTTGCTTAAAAGCTGCAAGAGATGGAGAGAAGTGCAATTCTTGGCCTAAAAATAACTCAATAAAAACAATTTTTAATGCTTTCCCCGTTAGTTTGTAAGGATTTTATTCATGACAGTGTTTGTCTATTCATAGGAGGAAGTCCAAGTTGTTAGAATTTAAAATGCAGCCAGCTTCATTCCACTATTCCAAGAGACAAAGAAATAGAATGTTGTAAATTTCTCATAGTTACAACGAGAATAAAGAAGTAGATACGTAGTGACAGTTTACGCAACAAAGTTTATGTTATAGCTTCTTTTGTATTCGAATAGAAAAAGATATGGACAGCATGATAGGACAGTCAGATTTTAACAGCGATCGGACGTTTAACCGGTCGTTAAAATCTACACCTGGTTAAATAAAAATGTAATGGATTTAAGGCTCAACCTATAAAGGGGTATAGGGTAGAAAATTTTCGTAAAACTGAATAATTTTTTATTAAGTTAAATAAAAGTTAAAATAGTGTAGAATCGAATGACAGAAATATTACGTAAATTCTTCAATTAAAGTTAAAAATTAAAAACTATTACGCGATTACTTAGTGTATAAAACAGAGCTTAAAATCTTTTTCTTTTTTCAGAAATTGAATCTCTTAAAAAATTCAGTGTTTACATTGATATAACTAAAAAAAAATGTGAGCTAAAATTTTGAAGTTTGAAACATAATTTGTCTATCATGTTAACTTCAATTGATTTTCAGGATTTGTGCATAAAGTTCTACATTTTAAATTTACTGTGTTTGATACATAAGTAAATTAAAAAGTGTTTATGACTTTGTTCATTCTGTCTGTCTGTCCGTTAGCACGATAACTGCCGTAAAAATGACTTAATCAAAATGAAATTTTAGTATGATGTTCAGTCGGTCTGTGGGATCTATGGCAATATAAATGAATAATATCACCCAATTAGTTTTGGATTCAACCCGGATTGAAAAAATCTGATGTGGGCAACACATGACTTTCCTTATATAATGTAATGAATTTTATACTTTTACAGTAAAAAAATAGGTTTTTCTTATAGTAGATACTAATATTCTTTCCAAGATATTGAATTTTCGACAATTAGTCGTCATTTTCATTGATTTAGCGTCATATTTATCCATCCATTTGGCGAGATTTTCGTTAATTTGGCAACATTTCAAAAAAGTCGCCAAGTTGGCGACATTCCGCCAAATGCGTCGCCAAAATCTCGCCAAGCGTTATGCACTAAAAAATAAGTTATTCTTACAGCAGATAAATGACTATTGGCGTTCAGATACAAACGTATTATTCAAAGTATATTTTTTCATGAATGGAACGAGCTAGATCCACGAGAATGATGTCACTCAATTTATCGCATGGTATTACATATGAAAAGTGAACATGTTTCTCAATAGGAAATATTTTTTTTTTATTTTATATGACTTTTTGATAATGTTTTTGAAAAATGTACAATATCTCGAGAACGGTTCATGTTAGCGTTCTAAAATTTATGTCAATCGTTTTCTAATAAAAAATGACATAAGAAATGTCTATTTGCGTAACTTTATTAGTGGTTTTGATTTTTTAACGATTTTTCAAAATTTCATTCGAAAATTTAGGGGGGTTCTGAATATTCGATTGCGTATAAAAACAATAGGCTTCCAGTGTTTACGGATTGTGATTTTTGTACCAAATTTGATTCGAATCGGTCCATTCGTTCGTCAGTTATCGTCTCCACAGACTCACTGACACACACAAACACAAACACACACACACACATACTTTCACACACACACACACACACACACACACACACACACACAGACATCACTTCAAAAATGTTTGATTCGTGATCAGGGATGCTTGGAACGTGCTCTCCCGTCGAAAACTCGATTTCGAATTTTCGACCCCGTCACAATACTTCCCTTATACATTATGTATATAAGGAAAGTAAAAATGAAATACATCGAACCCTATGGGACCAAATTTTTCAAACATTTTTTAAGCGAATTTAAAATTCCCAAATTGCTTCGAAAATTTTAGGCAATATTCAAATTATCCCATAAAATATATAAAAAAATTTCAGCAAAATATATTCAGTAGTTTTTAAATAAAAATTAAAATAATAATTACACCTCTTAGATGAAGCGATCACGTGACCATCATATGCAGAGATCACGTGACCCACCTCAAAAATGAAATATGGCATCCATCTTGTCTCAAAATCGTGATTTTTAAAGTTCTTTTTAATTCATATTGAGTGTTGTATCCCTCCTAAAACCGCTTTATTTTTGCCTAAATTCTGTACATCTACATACTGAAACAACGCAATTACAATATATTTGAGTTTATGATCATCCAAATTTGATTATTTCTACAACGAAACCTATTTTTCACTTATGTAAAATGTAAACAGCAAAATATGTAGAATGAGTTGTATAAGAATTGCTGTATTTCTTTAACGCAAAATTATTAGCTCATGGAGTCTGCATAGCTGATATGAATAAAATATTCATTGATTTTACAGAGAGAAGGACGATTTTTGTCGATGAAGTTTTAAGCATAGAATTTAATTACTTGTACCTCCATGGTCTTTTAAATAAAATAAAGTTTTTAAATAAAATAAATTATTATAGTATTGTGATGAATGAAGTGAATGGGAAAATGTTTATGAATGAAATGCTGCTTTTACAGAGAGAGCCAGGCGTTTCATATTTCAATGGCGTCATTTGAATACATTTCAGTTGTTTTTGATGAAGTTTTCAAATATAATAAATTAGTGCAGTATTATGGTAATGTTAAAAACATTACCGAGAAGCCAGGCGATTTATATTTAATTGACGTCATTTGAACGAAGTTCATTTTTTCCGATGAACTTTTAAGTTTTCAAATATAATAAATTAATGTAGTATTGTGATAATTTTTAAAACATTACCGAGGAATATATCGCATTTTAGAGATGTTTAATTGAAATTGCATTGAAGTTGGAAAGTGTTTCATAATCGACGCTTTATGCATGATTGATCATTCTTGTTTCTTATCAGAGTATCAAAATATCCTAAAAATAAATTAAAGACCACTTTTCAAAAAGAGTGTCACTTCCGGGTCTCCAAGTACTGTAGCGAACGCTCATAAGGCAGTATCCAAGCGTTGAGCTAAAGACGTCTCCAGCTCAAGGTATTTAATACTGTTTTATGAGCGTTCGCTACATGTGTTTGAATTCCTAATTATATTAAATTTAAATACCTCAAATTTTAATGTTTTAATTTTTTTTTAATATTTTATATGATATTTCCTTTTTCTTCATAGCACATTTATATGGAATAGAAACATTATGCAAACATTTTTGAATAAAATTATTCATAAATAAGAGAATTTTTTTTTCTGTCTCTGACTCTTTTAACTCCGTCCACAATCGATTGCAGAAGGGTAGAGAATAATAAAATAGCATTCCGTAGAGATGTGTATAAGAAAAATGTTGAAAGTGAGATAAATTATAGGAATACTAGTTATTAAGACTGTCATATGAAGGTGTACTTAAAGTTATGTACAAGATTACCTTCCAAATCCACTCGCTTGCAGTCTTTAAGTTCCTAAAATCTCCAAACATACTTAGCTACCATGCATGTCTTCCGATCAACGCTATTAATTGCTATAAGACCCACATGTAAAACATAATTACTATACGACCTCTCTAAAAAACCCAATTACTTTACTACTCCTAACAAACCGTACCTGTCCCACAAATCATATAAAGCTTACTATATTTTTAATCAAGAATATTATTAATAATTAGCACAAACTAACAAAGATTATCGAAGAAATTACATTTCATTTTCAGAGATATTAAAATGTCGTTTACTTGGCGACAGTGCCCCAAATTTGTCGTCAAGCGTGACAGACAGAGACAGAAAAGGCTTTTTCTTTCCTTATATACATAATATAATGTATAAGGAAAGTATTGTGACGGGGTCGAAAATTCGAATTCGAGTTTTCGATATGAGAGCTCGTTTCAAGCATCCCTGAATACGAATCAGACGTTTCTGATGTGATGTCTGTGTGTATGTGTGTGTGAATCTGTGGAGACGATATCTCACGAACGAATCAAGCGAACTGAACGAAATTTGGTACAAAAATCACAATCGGTGAATACTGGAAGCCTATTGTTTTTACATGCAATCAAATGTTCAGAACACTCATAAATGAAAATTTAAAAAAATCATCAAAAAATTAAAACATTCAATAAAGTTACGTAAGTAATCATTTCTCATGTAATTTTTCATTAAAAAACGATTGATATAAACTTTAGAACGTTAGCATGAACTGTTCTCGAGATATTGCACATTTCTCAAAAAAATGTATCAAAAAATCACATAAAATAAAAATAAAAAGTATTAACTATTGTTCACTTTTCATATGTAACATTATACGATAAATTTATTATCATCATTCTAGTAGATCTAGCTCATTCCATTCACTTTGGGTAATAAATTTGTAATTTGACGCCATTAGTCGTTTATGTACCATAAGACTAACCTATTTCTCCATAAACAATGCTTGGCGAAAATTTGGCGGAATATCGCCAACTTGGCGAATATTTTAAATTGTTGCCAGAATGATAAAAATGACGCTAAATCAATGAATACGAAGACTGATGAAAGTTCAATATCTAGGAAAGAATAAGAATCTACTATAAGAGAAGCTACTTTGGGTAATAGTTTTGTATTTGGACGCCAAGTCGTATAACTGCTATAAGAATAACCCATTTCTCCGACCATAATGCTTGACAAAATTTTAGCAACGAATTTGGCGAAATATCGCCAACTTGGCACGTTTATGAAATATTGCCAAATTGATGAAAATGTCGCCAAACAATAAAAATGTCGGCAAATTGATAAAAACGACGCTAAATCAATGAAAATGACAACTAATTGATTAAAATTCAATATTTTGGAAAGAATATAAGACTCTACCATAAGTCTCAGTTTGTAACGCTTGGCAAAATTATGGCGACGAATTTTGGCGGCATATCGCCAACTTAGCGACTTTTTTAAATGTTGCCAAATTGAAGAAACTGTCGTCAGATTGATAAAAATGTTATCAAATTGATAAAAATGTCGCCAAAATTATAAAACTGACGCCAAATAGGATGTAATATTTTGCAAATTTTTAATTCCCTCATGTGACGGGCATATCTTTTATTATATAAGAAATGCTCTTCTAAATACCGCCAACTTGGCTATATTTGGCCCCACATTGACGAAAATAACCTCAAAATTACAAAAATGACGCCAAGTTAATGAAAATGACGCCTAATTGATGAATTTATTATTAAAATATTTAAAATATTTAAATAAATGGACTATCTTGCTTATTGAGGATGCTATCAATATGGAGAATTGTTAATTTAGAGTTACTTAAAATACAAGTTAATTGTGTACGAAATAGTTTAAAATGTTGTCATTCGGATGTACAATTCACCACGCTAAATGTACAATCACTTTTTCACACTTTTTTACCTTATAAATTCATTGCATTATATAAGGAAAGTCATACGCTGCCCACATGAGATTTTTTTATATAGTACTAGTAGCGATTACCCGGCGTTGCTCGGGATTTACGATGCAAAACTCTGATAAAAATTACACCGGAACATATAGGGCCGTGAATCTTATACATTGTTTTTTCACTGTGAAAGAAGTAAATTCATTGCATAATGTAAGAAAAAAAAATCATTGCATTATATAAGTCATAGCTGCTTCCGGCGTGAAAATTTGTTGAGTAAGCCTGTGAAAAATAAACCATGGTGATAGAGTTTTCATTTAAATTCATATTTCAAATCTGCGATTTTCAAAAGTGACTAATACGTGATTTAATTGACTTTCACGTTTTAAACCAACGATGCCCAACCTTTTTCGTTGGGAATCATGGAGTTAGAGAATAGAACTCCTACGAAAAAGTTTCGTTTTCCATTAATATCTCGACAATCCCTAGTCCTAGAAACTCGAAACTTGGACAAAATTTATGGAAGGATATTTCAAAGCTACCCCCAAAATTTCATTAAATTCGGTGCAACTGTTGTTCTCCCGTGATGATGAGACAAACAAAAGTTTCGTTTTTCACTAATATCTCCAGAACGCCTGATTGTAGAAACTCGAAACATAGACTAAATTTTAAGTGAGGCTATTTCAAGACTACCCACCAAATTTCATCAAATTCGGTTCAGCCGTTCTCCCGTGATGTTGGATCATACATACATACATACATACATACATACATATATACATACTTTTCTTCTTTATATATATAGATTTGCGTAAATTACATTATCATTTTAATTAAATGGAAAAATATTCTTTCTTTGTAAAGTGTTATAATTTTTCCAAACAATGTTAACTTTGTAAAAAACTATTTTCAATAATATTAAGTGGACAGATAGGTCGATGTTGAAATCCAACTTTTTAATTTTTCATCAAATTGACAAATTTTTTGTACATATATTAAATTTATCGTATATTTATCAAATACAATAAAAAATGTCGATGTAGTTTAATTTTTTAAATTTGAAAGAAATAAATTAAATAACCAAAAATTGAAGTGCCCCCTGTTTAAATTAATTTTTAATTTTTTCTCTCAATTCCACATTACATTGCTTTAACAGATTAATATAAACGAATTTATGCATTAATTTCTAAATCCATCTTGAGGCTATTTATAAAGAAGTATATTATATCCGTTGAATGAAAGTCGATTTTCATTAAAATTTTAATGCATTAAAAAATTAGAACGCATGGAGCACTTTAAAACTATAAAATCTCAAAAAACTTATTTTGAGAAAAACACATTTAAAGTAGTACACTTTTTAACTCAATTTTTTGCTGGAATAAAATCATTAAATGCTTATAATTTTGGAGTAGTACTCAATGGAAGATAATGTGTATAATAACATTTTAATGCGCTCTGCCTCCAAAAAATCTACTAATTTTATAGATATTTGCTCATTTAAACGTAAAAAAACTCGTTAAAAATTTGCTTTTTTATAAACGGCAAAATTATTAACCTGGACAATAGAACTATAAAAAGTAGAATTCGCAGTAGAAATATAAACAGCAAAATGAACATCAAAACTATTAACAGTAGAATGGTCAGCAGCACCATTTGCAGTAGAATGAACAGCAGAACTTCGAACTGTAAAATGGACGGTAGAATTAAACTTCCCACTTTTTATTCAAATGAAATCAAAACGAGACACATTATTTCCTGACCACTTCTGATGATAAGATATTATCAAAACTTTAGAATCCATTTCTAAGGTTTTGGAACTAGAATTAAGGGGACGGTGGAAGTTGAAATTTTTTTTATTTTTTATTGACTTAGAAACGTGAAAATTTGTATAAATATTCCTCTTAAAATTACTACTTATACAATATCATTAATTTTTTTTTTTTCAATTTTGTTATAATTTTGTATTTTTTCTTTTAAATTCATTTATTTAACGGAAATTTGAAAATGCTCCTTGCGTGCCATTTGTTCACATTTTTGATTAATTTTACATTATGATCACTCAAAAACACATTATGAACAAATTTGGGTATTCATTTTTAAATCCCTTAGGAAGTCAATTTTTTAAAAATATTTTTCTGCATTAAAACTTAATTTTCATCATTGAATTAGGTTCTTATTCACTTTTAATTACCTTAATAAAGTCCAATTATAAAATGCATACCCAGTTTCATTAAAAAGTATGAGAGGTGTCTTCTTGCCAAATTTCATGCATCTCAGACAAAAAATAAGACGCATGGAGCATTTTAAAAATGTAAAAACTTTGAAAATTCCGTTTCGAAAAAAATGCATTCAACCTTTTGCTTACGGGTGGGACAGCGTCCATCCCAAACGAAGGACCTACCAAAAAAACAGGTATTTGACATACCCTATCCCAAACAGTTCGATCCCCCTTTGCAGGCATTGGCGTCCATGAAAATCGCTGACAGAAACATTGCACCTGCTGCAGTATTGCAAAGGGGGATCGAAATGTTTGGGATAGGGTATGTCAAATACCTGTCTTTTTGGGAGGTTCTTCGTTTGAGATGGACGCTGTCCCACCCGTAAGCAAATGCTAAATGTGTAAAATAATCTTATATATTAAAACTTTTTATTTGACTTTTGCTCTTTTCAACGTCCACCGTCCCCTTAAAGGTTATACAATTTCTAGTTCCTGAGTTTCTCACAAGAATAGATGGACCGGTTTAACCTTTTCTATACCAAATTATTCTGCTTTGAATAACCAACCGTTGAACACACTGATAGTACTAGTAGGAAAATTACCCTCACAGTTGTCACGAAAACTCCCATTTACAGTTTTCCTGCTGCCAATGCAATTAGTGGCTGAAGCTGTTGATGAACTATAACATGAATAAAACTAGTCCTTTCCACTCATGGAGGTACAGTGAAGGCGTTAAAACTTCATGTTGGGAAAACGTAAAAGTCGTTTGAGACAATAATTTAGGTGGCTCAGCGGTAAATCTCATTATATGTATTTTTATGCTGAAAGGCTCATATTTAATTAAGTAAAATGAATTTAAATTGCTAATTTTGTAGAAATAAATTATGAGTGTAATACAAATTTGAACTCCAACAATATAAAGAATATTCAGAACTATTAACAGTTATTTTACTTTTAATTTTAGAAAAAAATGCTTATTATTTCGACTTGCAATTAAGGAAATTAATTTAAAAATAATCAAAAACATATATACTAAACACTATACGCTTTCTTGCTGTGTCACATGAGAACAAACAGGTGGGGCTTTACAAACATATAATAGATATAATTATATTAGATACTAACAGCATACCCGTTCTTCGTACGGAGCATTTAATATAAAGAAACTTAAAATTCACAATCATGTGCAAATTCCTATAGTATATTAAATTACTTTTTTAATCAAAATATTTTGATAAAATATTTAATACAATGCTCTTAAAAATAAGTGTAAAAATCTCTGTTATCACTATACAAAATTATCTTCATGGACAGATATGAAAAATAAAACATCCTGGTCCTTTTGTAAGCAAAATTTACAAAAAATATAAGGAATTGAATCAATATATGCAAATTGAAAGCATTAAAATTGTATGGGACCCGTACTACTTATATACGCGAATATTAGAAAATATAACCTGTATTTATTAGTACATCACATGTACAAATTGAAAATATCAATAAACCCGTAATTGATTCCAATATATGCCACAATGAAAGTACTAAAATTATATGGGAATATATATATATATATATATATATCCCCGTACTACTCATATTGTCACAGATTATCAAATATGCCAGTGTGTTAGGAGAAGATTACCCGTATCACAATATGAGTCTCAAAAATATTTGCCAAATTAAAACAGATGACGTAATAAATTGAAAATATCAATAATCCCCGTAATCTTTATACCAGAAGGTCGTAATTGATTCCAATATATGCCAATATATAACAAAATATATGCCAATATACCTGTACTACTTATATTCTCGTAGATTAGAAGATATTCCCGTGCATTTGCAGAAGATTACTCGTACAATGTACTATATATGGGTTTAAACAATTTTTGTCATAATAAAACAATGGCATAATAACTTAAAAATATCAATAATCCCTGAATCAATAATTCCCGAAAATATCAATAATAATAATGTTTAAACCTGGACCGTAATTGATATTATCCAGTTAAAAATGCAATGTCAATGAAATTTATTTTATATACATATCTTTATTATTCAAATCGGAAAAGATTTAATAAAAATCGTATGCCGCATAACACATTGGATTTGCATTCATTTCTAAACGAAATGATATAATTTGCTTCACATAAATTGATGGAAATAATATCGTCTGAATAATACGATCTCCATGGAAGGTTTGGCGACATTTTCGTCAATTTAGCGATAATTTAAAAAATCGCCAAATATATCGTCAAGTGGGACTGTAGAACTGATAGTCCCATTTTGCGACAAATTGACGAAACGTCATCACAATACTATCCCTTAACAAAACACAATTAATTTCATTTATTAAGCGCAATTTTATCAATTTCATGACATTTTTATGGATTACAAACATTTTTATCAATTTGGTGATATTTTGAAAATTCGCTAAATGTGTTACTAAGTAGGAAGGATGGACTGACCGACGAATGCTACCGAAACATTATTTCAGTACTCTCTTCTAAAAAACAAATTTAATTTCATTGATTTGCGTCGTTTTCATCAACTTGGCGGCATTTCCGTCCATTTGGTAACGTTTAAGTAAAGTTGCCAAGTTAGCGATATTCCGCCGAATGCGTAGCTCTGAATTTGTAGATCTGAAGAATAAAACAACCTGACCCCGTTTGTATATACTAAATGAAAACACTAAAATTGTATTAGAAGATATACCCGTTCTACTCTTTTTCTGTTTCAACAATTGGAAAAATGAATTTACTGGGTAAACACAATATATGAGTTTATTGGCTAAACACAATATAAAAGCTTAAAAACTCTTTGCCAAAATAAATTACAGTGATGTACGCAGTCCGCAATTAATATAATTAAAATAATAATTAAAAAATAATAATTAAAATTAACAGATAGATTTAATTTAATAGCGTTTCTGAGCAACATGATATAAGATAGAATCTTCCTCATAAACTGCGAAATTAAATAACGATTTTGATTTCTATATACTTTTCATCGTTGAGTAAAAGCTTGTGAAAAATAAACGCGGAGATAGATTTTCCATTTAAATCCATGTTTCAAACAATTCATGTTTTCAGTAAGTGACTAATTAGTGTAAAAAATCTCCCACCAAACTCAGAGATAAAGTTTTAAGTCACTTTCAAACGATTTTCAAGCTTTTCGTTTGGATAAACCACAGAGTTAGAGAGTAGAACTCCTAAGAAAAAAGTTTCGTTTTTTATTAATATCTCGATAATCCCTGGTCTTTGAAACTCGAAACTTGGACTAAATTTATGGGAGGCTATTTCAAGGCTATCCACAAAATTTCATTAAATTCGGTTCAGCTGTTCTCTCGTGATGATGAGACAAACACAAATTTCGTTTTTCACTAATATCTCGAGAACCACTATTTGTAGAAACTCCAAACATGGACTAAATTTTAAGTGGAGCTATTTCCAGGTTACCCACAAAATTTCAAATTCGATTCAGCCGTTCTCTCGTGATGATGGGACAAACAGACAGACAGATTTTCAATTTTATTTATATAGACTAGCCGCATATCCGTTCTTCGTACGGAATATATAATATAAAGAAACTTATAATTCGTAATCATGTGCAAATTCTGGTAAAATATTAAATTTATTGCTCTTAAAGAAAAGTTTAAGAATATCTGTTCTCACTATGCAAAATTATCTTCATGGGCAGATCTGAAGAATAAAACATCCTGACCCCTTTTGTAGGCAAATTTACAAAAAAAAAAGGAATTGGATCAATATATGCAACCCCGTACTACTTATATTGTCGCAGATTAGAAAATATGCCAGTGTGCTAGTAGAAGATTACCCGTATTACAATATGAGTCTCAAAAATATTTGCCAAATAAAAGAGATGACGTAATAAATTGGAAATATCAATAATCCCCGTAATCTTTATACCAGAAGGCGTAATTGATTCCAATATATGCCAATATATAACAAAATATATGCCAATATACCTGTACTACTTATATTCTCGTAGATTAGAAGATATAAATGCATTTGTAGAAGATTATTCGTACAAAGTACTATATATGAGTTTCAACAATTTTCGTCATAATAAAACAATGGCATAATAACTTGAAAATATCAATAATCCCTGAATCAACAGTCCCCGAAAATATCAATTATAAGAATGTTTAAACCTGGACCGTAATTGATATTATCCAGTCAAAAATGCAATGTCAATGACATTTATTTTATATACATATCTTTATTATTCAAATCGGAAAAGATTTAATATAAAATCGTATGCGGCATAACACATTGGATCCGTTACTAAGCGACATGATATCATTTGCTTCAAATAAATTGATGGAAATCATATCGTCTGAATAATGCGATCTCCATGGAAGGTTTGGCGACATTTTAGTCAATTTAGCGATAACTTGAAAAATCGCCAAATTTATCGCCAAGTGGGACTATAGAACAGATAGACCCATTTTGCGACAAATTGCCGAAACATCATCACAATACTATCCCCTAACAAAACACAATTATTTTCATTTATTAAGCGCGATTTTATCAATTCCAGGATATTTTTATGGACTCGCACATACTTTTATCAATTTCGTGATATTAAAAAAATTCGTTAAATGTGTTACTAAGTAGGATGGATGGATTGATCGACAAATGCTACCGAAACATCATTTCAGTACTCTATTCTAAAAAACAAATCATTGATTTGTGCCAATTTTATAAATTTGGAAACATTTCGGCTAATTTGGTAAAGTGTAAGAGAAGTTACCAAGTTATTTAGAGATATTCGGCTAAATTCGTAGCTCTGAATTTGCAGATCTGAAGAATAAAATATCCTAATCCCGTTTGTATATACTAAATGAAAACACTAAAATTGTATTATAAGATACATCCGTTCTAATCTTTTTCTGCTTCAACAATCGGCTAATTGAATTTATTGGGTAAACACAATATATGAGTTTATTAGCTAAACACAATATATGAGCTGGAAACCACTTTGCTAAAATAAATAAAAGTGATGTACGCAGTCGGCAATTTATATAATTAAAAGAACAATCGAACCGTTGATTTAAAAATATATTTTTACATCCATTTATTTATTATTCAAATAGAAAAAATAATAATAAATATTAACAACACATTTAATTTCTTTCCGTTGCCGAGTAACATGATATAAGATAGAATCTTCCTCATAAAATGCAAAATTTAATAGCCATTTTTATTTCTTTATACTTTTCATTTTTCAGTAAAAGCTTGTATAATATAAACCAAGGAGATAGATTTCCCATTTAAATCATGTTTCAAACAATTGATGTTTTCCGAAAGTGACTAATTAGTGCAAAAAATCCCCCCCCCCAAACTCTGAGATACAGTTTTAATTCACTTTCAAACGATTTTCAAGCTTTTCGTTTGGATAAACCACGGAGTTAGAGAGGAGAACTCCTAAGAAAAAGTTTCGTTTTTCATTAATATCTCGACAACCCCTAGTCTTAGATACTCGAAACTTGGGCTAAATTTATGGGGGGCTATTTAAAGGCTATCCACAAAATTTCATCACATTCGATTCAGCCGTTCTCCCGTGATGATGAGACAAACGAAAATATCGTTTTTTACTAATATCTCGAGAACCACTGATTGTAGAAACTCCATATATGGACTAAATTTTAAGTGGGACTATTTCCAGGCTACCCACAAAATTTCATCAAATTCGGTTCAGCCGTTCTCCCGTGATGATGGGACAAACAGACAGACAGACAGACAGATTTTCATTTTTATTTATATAGACTAGCAGCATACCCGTTCTTCGTACGGAGTATATAATATAAAGAAACTTATAATTCGTAATCATGTGCAAATTCTGTTAAAATATTAAATTTATTGCTCCTAAAGAGAAGTTTAAGAATATCTGTTCTCACTATGCAAAATTATCTTCACGGGCATATCTCAAGAATAAAACATCCTGGCCCCTTTTGTAAGCAAATTTACAAAAAAAAGGAATTGAATCAATATATGCAACCCCGTACTACTTATATTGTCGCAGATTAGAAAATATGCCAGTGTGTTAGTAGAAGATTACCCGCATTACAATATGAGTCTAAAAAATCTTTGCCAAAATAAAAGAGATAACGTAATAAATTGAAAATATCAATAATCCCCGTACTCTTTATACCAGAAGGTCGTAATTGATTCCAATATATGCCAATATATATCAAAACATATGCCAATATACCTGTACTACTTATATTCTCGTAGATTAGAAGATATACCCGTCGAAAGCCCAGACCACTCGACTCGTCCGAGGACTTAGAGCAGCTATTTGGATGGCCGGGAAAAAGAAGATATACCCGTGTATTTGTAGAAGATTACTCGTACAACGTACAATGAGTTTAAACAATTTTTGTCATAATAAAACAATTGCATAATAACTTGAAAATATCAATAATCCCTGAATCAATAATCCCCGAAAATATCAAAAATAATAACGTTTAAACCTGAAGACCGTAATTGATATTATCCGGTCAAAAATGCTATAAGAAAAATTAAATCGTTCTTTTCTAAAATATATTTTTATATCCATTTATTTATTATTCAAATCGAACAATTTATGTTTTCAGTAAGTGACTAATTAGTGAAAAAAATCTCCCACCAAACTCAGAGATAAAGTTTTAAGTCACTTTCAAACGATTTTCAAGCTTTTCGTTTGGATAAACCACAGAGTTAGAGAGTAGAACTCCTAGGAAAAAGTTTCGTTTTTTATTAATATCTCGATAATCCCTGGTCTTTGAAACTCGAAACTTGGACTAAATTTATGGGAGGCTATTTCAAGACTATCCACAACATTTCATTAAATTCGGTTCAGCCGTTCTCCCGTGATGATGAGACAAACGAAAATTTCGTTTTTTACTAATATCTCGAGAACCACTGATCGTAGAAACTCCTAATATGGACTAAATTTTAAGTGGGGCTATTTCTAGACTACCCACAAAATTTCATCAAAGTCGGTTCAGCCGTTCTCCCGTGATGATGGGACAAACAGACAGACAGATTTTCAATTTTATTTATATAGATAATTCTAAAAACATCATTGTTTTTTCAAATTTTTCATGCATAGAACTTTATCTCCTCCTCTCTAACTCCATGTGTCCACCTATTATTGTCCATTACAAGCATCATGATTCCAAGCTGAACTATTACTTAACATTACCTAACGGCAACAACCCCGACAAGATCGTCCGAAATCTTATGCATTGTATGAATCGCACAAGATGCAAACAAGAAATAATCTCTCACTTTTATATATATATATATTTTGTCTTTAAGTCTTGCTTTTGTCGGCGTGGCTTTTTGTTGTGTTTAACGAGCTTTTGTCCAGATCCTCTAGAAGCCCCCCCCCCCCCCCCCCACCAAGTGATTTAGGAGGCTGAAACTTTGCACACTTACAGTATCAACTATGGTTCAGAACCTAATGGAGCTAAAAATGTTATTTACCCATAGATCCCTCTGAGAGCAGAGAAATGGGGGCTCCGAAAAGGCTCGAAAAGTCTTTCAGGATCCTCTAGAAGCGCTCGCTCCTTGTGACTTAGAAAACTAAATCTTTGCCTATTTATAGTATCGAACATGGGATAGAATTTAACACATCCGAATTTTCGATTTACCGCCTTGTGACTTAGAATAGAAAGCTAAATCTTTGCATATTTATAGTACCGAACATGGGACAGAACTTAACACATCCGAATTTTCGATTTACCCCCAGGGTAAGAGAAATAGGGTTTTTTAAAAGTCTTTTCAGATTCTCTCTAAGTGAGTCTCCCCCCTAGTTCAGTCTCCCCCCTAGTGACCTAGAAAGTTGAATCTTTACACATTTATAGTATAGAAAAGCGATCTCCAAACTTTTCGAAGCGCAGGCCGCATTAAATTTCCAAACATTAAGTGGGCCAAAAGAACTTTTAAAAAGTAATACCCGAAATATGCTTGTAAAATAGTACAATAAAAAAGTAGCAAATTGTACAATAAAATAAATATAACTTTTATGAATAAAAGTGTCATAAAAATATTCCAAAGAAATTATTTTTGAGCTGCTCTTTTGCTAGAACATTTAGCCGAGTCTCAATATGTGCGAACTCAATCATTAAAATAGATTTTAAGTGTTCATCAATAAGTGCTGATCTAAACAGTAAATTTAAAGATATGATTTTTGAAATAAAATTTACATCAGTATGCCGTGCCCAAATTAGATGCAAGCCCTTGAGCAAACTTTACAGTTTGCAAAAATTTGTTTTTTAGAAGAAATTTATAAAAATGTGTCAGCAATCTGCTCCAACACGCCGCAGAGGCCAGTATGTCGGGCACTACGAGTGAGATGAGTGAGGAATTAAAAATGAGAAGGTAAAAATATAAATATACTGTAGTTATGGTAACCTAATGATATTGGAGTTATTCTTTTGCTTTTGAATTCCCGATAATCACAGCATATTTCATATGGAAAGGGTGAAAACAACGTAGTACATGTGAAACGGGATGCTCTTAAATTATGATAAATGTTATATTATTTATTTATTTTTCCTTTTTTTACTTCAATCATGCATCGGATCGCGAACCGTAGTTTGGGGACTCTTGATATAAACCATCGGATAGAATTTAATATAGTCGAATTTTTTACCCCCCTTCCCCCCGTGGAGACAAAGACTAATTTTTTAACGTCTTTCCAGACCCTCAAATAGTCACCCCATGGCTTAAAAGGCTGAATATTTGCACACTTAGAATATCGGCCACTGAACTAAACATAGCAAAACCGAATTATCGATATTTCTTCAGGAATTAACAGAATGGGAAGTGGAAGTAAAGTTTCTCAGAATCCCCTCGAAGCCCCCACTTGACATAAAAGGCCAAAACCCGACAGCAGGGCAGAACCTAACTGAACCAATTTTCAATTGAGGCAACAACTTTTGACGCTAAGCACCATACAGTGTTAAGCAAAAAAAAACTTATTCAATAAAAGTTGCAGCTTAATTTTTTTTTCAGAGTATTAAATTTTCCTGTCTTTTAGAGGTTTAAATACTAGTATCCAAATAACTATCCTTACCTGTACAGCAAACAGTAGAATCGGGAGTAGAATTCTTAAATGTAGAATCAACAGTACAACTGTTAACCGATGAATATTTAGAACTGTCACCAGTGGGAGTTGTAGAAAAGCTGTTAACGGTATACACCTCTCTTTTTTTTCTCAGACGCATACGGAATGTTTGGGAGGCATAGTACTTCTTGATCACTTCGAACTTAATTTTTCTGCGGCACCACGCATGGGCTAGCGCTGTAGACCCCTCTGTGTCGGTCACCGCTGCTAGCATGGGGATGGTCAAAGGAATGCCCTACACAAAATGCTTCCGATCGAACGGTTTACCATTCCTCGAGTGGAAGTTTCAGGTATTTGTGCGCAGTCTCTGCTGATTTATATATAGAACAGTTTGATAAAGCAGTGCATGGGCGGGAAGACATAATTTTAGAACCCCTTATTGATTGTTTCACGTGCTTGGAAAAGCTGAGAAACAATGTGTTTCTAAGGGAATGGAGGAGGTTTAATCTTTGGGACTCAAACTAAAGGTCTTCATAGGCTCAAGTCTGGTCCACGGTCTTAGGTCATGTAATTTTTAAAACGTCGGGTACGACCGAGCCAAACATATTTCAATAAAAAAAATATTTAATTACTTTTATTAAACTTTAATTAATTTAATTACTTTTATTTTATTTAATTACTTTTATTGAGTACATGAAATTATTGTGCTTATTTCCGCCATGTAAGGATAAACGTTTAAAAAATATCAATTCAATATAAAATCTTAATGTACAAAAAATCACAATTTCATGTTTTTAACACAATTGAATATAAAACATTTCGGGCCGGACGGGACCGAGACTCATTCGTCTTCGGTCCGATCTACGCTAGGGTTCTACAATTGCAAATTTCTTCGGACTCGGATCAGGTTTAAGCACTGGTTTTATGGAACCGGGCAGGATGAAAATCTAAAATTTCGGTCCATTGAGTCAACTAATTCAGACTAACTAATATTTAGAATAGCGTAGGTTTTTTAATCCTTTTTTAATAGACTTTTTTTTTTATTAGACCAAAATATCTGATGTGGCCAATACATGATTTTTCCTGTAAATGAACAAATTTCGCTATTCTAAGACAACAAAAATTAGAGCTTTCAGGGTTCATACTCTTTTGCAAAAATCCATATCTAGGAGTTTTTAAAGAGTTTTCCATGACTATTTCTAACCTCTAAAAGCAATAATAAAACGAAAGATATTGCAAAGGTTTTTCTTGGAGTCAGGTCTCTAGGTTTTGTACCAGCTACACTAATTCAGCTATACAAAGAATTCTTTTGGATTACAAAGCATATACACACAAAATAAAAATAAAAAAAGTTTACCGATTTTCACTCCATAATATATTAATTAATATTTTCTGATTTTAAAGCATTAAAATTTATAAAAAAATAAATTATTTTTGTACATCACAAAAAATTAAAACAAATCAATCCAAGCACTTGAAAAACCATTAAAATTCGTGACTCTTATGAAAAGATGTTTAAATTAGCGATTTATCAGAAAAAAAAAAAAGTTAAAATTCGTGATTTTTACAGAAATGCGTTCGATCTCGCGATTTCTTATGCAAAATAGCTAAAATTCGCGATTTGTACACAAGAACGCTACATGTAATTTTTACAAAAGACGATTCACGATTTTAAACACGTTATAAATTGCGATTTTTACAAAAAAGCATTAAAATTTGCGATCGCGATTCTAGGAAAAAGCGTTTTTCGAATTTTAATTCACAATTTTACGAAAGACTATTAAAATTTTCGATTTACTCACATCGTATTCGAAAATAAAATATCGCAATGTAATTACTACTGACCAGAAGTCTAAGGCTAAAACGAATGAAATAAAGAATTTTTATGGGTCCTCATAAAAATAATTCAAAAACAATGAGTGTGTGGTCACCAATCGCGTTAGAAAATAAAACTTCTTAGGGCGATATAAGGAAAATGGAGTAATCAATGAAAGAGAGCAATAATTACATAGTGGTAAATGTACGTATACAGGGTGTCCCAAAAACACTGACCCCGGCTTTTATTCCTTAAATATTGATCTTAGACATATATAATAAATTGCAAAGTCGCGTAAAAAATAGTACAGAATTTTATGAACTCGATTAAAATTTTCAAGGGAATTAAATTTTAAGAAATACAAAATTTAAATTTTTATACGACCCCGTATAAAAACATTTCCAATGAGCAAAATGTTTCTCATACACTAATAAGGTGATGTACAAAATTTCAGCATTTTATCATAAAAACTCCCAGAGATATAAAAAGACAAAACTGCTGACTTAAACCACTTTCGATGCATCGGCATGGGTTCTCAGAAGGGAAAAATCAAGTCGGCAGATCGCGTTTCAGGGGTTATACACAAATTACGAAAGAAAACAATGATTAGATAAATAAATAACAATTTTGCTATTTATTGGTACAAAAGTATCTACACTGTGTAGAAATAATAACTTTACACAAAGATTACAAAGCTTATTCAAAATGTTTTCCATCCATGCCAATACAGAACTGCATTCGCCTAATAACAAGCCTATGATGAATTTCTGCGTTGCGTCATTTGCACTCTTGTTGTAAACATTTACATTTTAATTTGTGATTAATCCCTCACCAACTTTGTTTAAACATATCTCTGGGACTTTTTATGATAAAATGCTGAAATTTTATACATCACCTTATTAGTGCATGGGGCATATTTTACTCATTGGAAATGTTTTTGTACGAGGGATGTATAAAAATTTAAATTTTAAATTTAAATTTAATCCCCTGAAAATTTTTATCGATTTCAGAAAATTCTGTACCTTTTGTTAAATATTTGTTAATAATTGTTAATTACTTTGTTAATTATTTTGTTAATTATTTTGTTAATAATTGTTACAACTTTGCAATTTATTATATATGTCTAAGATCAATATTTAAGGAATAAAAGCCGAGGTCAATGTTTTTGGTACACACTGACTGCATATTGTATGTTAGCAAATTTATCATTTCAGTATTTTAAATGTGTAATAAACATAATATAATACATAAAAATATGATGCAGTAATATAATATGTAAAAAGAAACAGCATTAATACCACAAGACATTAATATTAATTTTATTCATACGTAAATAAAAATTAAATTCTATTAAGAAGTATTCATTTGTCCACAATTTAAAAATGAAATTATTGGATTATAACTGAAAAAATCTGATGTGGGCAGCACATGACTTTCCTTATATAATGCAATGAATTTACTACTTTTACAGTAAAAGAAAACAGTTTATTCTTATACTAGATACTTATATTCTTTCCAAGATATTGAACTTTAGTCAGTGAGTCGTCATTTTCATTGATTTAGCTTCATTTTTATCCATTTGAAGAGTTTTTCGTTAATTTAGCAACATTTAAAAAAGTCGCCAAGTTGCCGACATTCCACCAAATTCGTCGCCAAAATATCGCCAAGCGTTATGGACTGAAAAATAAGTTATTCTTACAGCAGATAAATGACTACTGGCGTTCAAATACAAAAGTATTACTCAAAGTACCTTTTTCATGAATGGAACAAGCTAGATCCACGAAGATGATGTCATCAAATTTATCGTATCGTATTACATATGAAAAGTGAACATGTTTCTCAAAAGGAAATATGTTTTTTTTATATTTTATATGATTTTTTGATAATTTTGAAAAATGTGCAATATCTCGAGAACGGTTCATGTTAGCGTTCTAAAATTTATGTCAATCGTTTTCTAATAAAAATTTACATATGAAATGTCTATTTGCGTAACTTTATTAGAGGTTTTGATTTTTTGACGATTTTTTCAAAATTTCACTCGAAAATTTAGGGGGTTTCTAAACATTCGATTGCTTATAAAAACAATAGGCTTCCAGTGTTTAAGGATTGTAAATTTCGTTCGAATCGGTCCATTCGTTCGTCAGTTATCGTCTCCACAGACACACTGACTGACACACACACACACACACACACATACTTTCACACAGACACACACACACACACAGACACCACTTTTAAAATGTTCGATTCGTGATCAGGGATGCTTGAAACGTGCTCTCCCGTCGAAAACTCGAATTCGAATTTTCGACCCCGTCACAATACTTTCCTTATACATTATGTATATAAGGAAAGTAAAAATATGATGTGGGCAGCACATGATTTTCCTTATATAATGCAATGAATTTAGTACTTTTACAGTTTAAAAAAATTTTATTCTTATATTCTTTCCAAGATATTGAATTTTCTTCAATTAGTCGTCATTTTCATTGATTTAGAGTTATTATTATCCATTTGGCGAGATTTTCGTTAATATGGCAACATTTAAACATGTCGCCAAGTTGGCGACATTCCGCCAAATTCATCGCCAAAATCTCGCCAAGCGTTATGGACGTAAAAATAAGTTAGTCTTACAGCAGATAAATGACTATTGGCGTTCAAATACAAAAGTATTACTCACAGTATCTTTTCTCGTGAATGGTACGAGTTAGATCCACGAGAATGATGTCACCAAATTTATCGCATGATATTACATATGAAAAGTGAACATGTTTCTTAATAGTTAATATATTTTTTTAATTTATTGGATTATTTGATAAATTTATTTGAAAAATGGGCAGTATCTCGAGAATGGTTCGTGCTAGAGTTCTAAAGCTTATGTTAATCGTTTTCTAAGGAAAAATTACATAAGAAATGTGTATTTGTGTAACTTTATTAAAGGTTTTCATTTTTTGTTGATTTTTTCAAAATTTTACTCGAAAATTTAGAGGGGTTCTGAACATTCGATTCTGTTTTAAAATAATAGGCTTCCAGTATTCACGGATTGTGATTTTTGTACCAAATTTTATTCGAATCGCTCCATTCGTTCGTGAAATATCGTCTCCACAGACTCACTGACACTGACACACACACACACACACACACACACACACACACACACACACACACACATACACGCACGCACACACAGATATCACTTTACAAATGTTCGATTCGTGATCAGAGATGCTTGAAACGTGCTCTCCCGTCGAAAACTCGAATTCGAATTTTCGACCCCGTCACAATACTTTCCTTATACATTATGTATATAAAGGAAAGTAATAACGATACATAATTCATCAATTGTAACTGTTCTACTGAACAGTTACAATTGATGATTTGTGTATCTTTATTTCAGTTGTCATAAAATAATAATTTAATAACAATAACAATTCATGAATTATGTATCCTCCTTTCAGTTGTCATAAACCAATAACTTAAGAACAGTTAGAATTGATGAATTATGTAACGTCATAAACCAATAACTTAAGAACAATTACAATTGATGAATTATGTATCTTTATTTCAGTTGCAATAAACCAATAATTTCATTTTTAAATTGTAGGCTTTAAATTGTAGGGTGGCACTTTTCAATAGAATTGAATTTTCATTTACGTATTAAAAAATTTAATATTAATACTTTGTGGTATTAAGGCTTTTTCTTTTCACATATCATATTATCTGAATCATATTTTTTTATGTATTTTCATGTATTATATTGAGATATTTAGAAATTGCTAGAAAATGCTGCGTCAATCGTAATCCTATATTTCGTGGTTGATAGTGCTAGATCATTGAAGTATCTATACACTTTCTATTTGAATTTTGTGTTTAAAAAATTCAATCAGTGGCTGTACTTTCGGAGAATCGAAAATCGCAATAACACATTACAACCGTATACAACGTAACGAAAATATGAAACACGATGCGTAGCAAACTGCGAGCATAACGAAAATGTGTAACACGCTAGCTTCACCCATTGGCCTACAAAGGCTAGGGGAGATCGATAGTTACTCCCTCCACTGACTCAGTGGAGAGCGTAACATAAAGTGTAACATGCCGTCCTCACTCTACCTGTCTCAATTATCGCCTCACTATTGGAGAAATTTAGTTTCTGTTTCAATATTTTTGTTACTCTCGGATTTCAATTAAACGAACTTGCACTACCATGCCCTAAGAAGTTTTACTTCAAACCCTTAAATCCGGGAGTTTCTAAGGATCTTCATGAGGAGTACAAACACTAATTTCTTATTATTCGATCTCAGTAAAAATTGATAGGTTTATCGTTGTTACCGAATAAAAAAATCTGATGTGGGCAACACATGACTTTCCTTATATAATGCAATGAATTTACTACTTTTACAGTTAAAAAAATTTTATTCATATAGTAGATACTTATATTCTTTCCAAGATATTGAATTTTCTTCAATTAGTCGTCATTTTCATTGATTTAGCGTCATTTTTATCAATTTGGCGAGATATTTGTTAATTTGGCAACAAATAAAAATGTCGCCAAGTTGGCGACATTCCGCCAAATTCGTCGCCAAAATCTCGCCAAGCGTTATGGACGAAGAAATAAATTATTCTTACAGAAGATAAATGACTATTGACGTTCAAATACAAAAGTATTACTCAAAGTATATTTTTTCATGAATGGAACGAGCTAGATCCACGAGAATGATGTCACCAAATTTATTGCATGGTATTACATATGAAAAATGAACATGTTTCTCAATAGGAAATATATTTTTTTTTATATGACTTTTTGATAATTTTTTTGAAAAATATGCAATATCTCGAGAACGGTTCATTTTAGCGTTCTAAAATTTATGTCAATCGTTTTCTAATGAAAAATTACATAAGAAATGTCTATTTGCGTTACTTTATTAGCGGTTTTGATTTTTTGACGATTTTTTCAAAATTTCACTCAAAAATTTAGGGAGGTTCTGAACATTCGATTGCGTATAAAAACAATAGGCTTCCAGTGTTTACGGATTCTGATTTTTGTGCCAAATTTCGTTCAAATCGGTCCATTCGTTCGTCAGTTATCGTCTCCACAGACTCACTGACACACACACACACACATACTTTCACACACACACACACAGACACACACACACACACACACAGACATCACTTCAAAAATGTTTGATTCGCGATCAGGGATGCTTGAAACGTGCTCTCCCGTCGAAAACTCGAATTCGAATTTTCGACCCCGTCACAATACTTTCCTTATACATTATGTATATAAGGAAAGTAATAAGCACGTTAAATTCCATGGAAATTGAGATACACCATACGTCTTCCACGCCATTCTTTCGATAGACATCGCTTCCTGTGGGGATAAGCAGAATTTCTAATATCTCGTTATCGGCTCGTAACAACGCCTAAAATACTTTCAAATCATTTTCAGTAAAACGGTCTTACAAAATATCCACTAAATAAAAAATCATATATAAAATGACTATTTCTGTAATAAATTTAAACATAATTATTGTTTCTTTCGATTTTTGCATAAAATTTTTAAAAAATGGAAGGTTTAGAAAAATGAAGGGGCAAGTAAGAAAAATATGTTCGGCGAAAATAATCCTGCATCTTAAGCTATAGAAGAATACCTAAACATCGATCCTTACCTTGAAGTTGTACAGCAGTATTAACAGCAGAATGGACAGTAGAACTGTTAACCGATGAACAAATAGTAGAATTATCAACCGTCGAATGGGTTACAGAACGGTTAACCGTATACGCATCTTTCCTTTTCCTCAGACGAACCCGAAACACACGAAACGTCTGCGACGTACAGTACTTCTTGACCACCTCAGACTTGAACTTTCTACGGCCCCACGTATTGGCTAGGGCGGGAGACCGCTCGGTGTCGGTCACCGCCGCTAGCATCGGGTCGGCCGAAGAAAAACCCTAACATAAAATGTTCGCGATCGAAAGTTCGAGCATCGTGCCTAGAAGATTCAGGTGTGTGCGCAGCGTCTGGTGATTTATACAGAGCGAATATTGAGGGTAGCGCATAGGCGGGAAGGATTAATTTTAGAATCTTATATTGATTGCTCCGAATGCTTGGCAAGGAGAGACAATGTGTTTCTATGGAAATAGATGGGTAATAATATATCACGGCTCGGAATAGTTAACGTTTAAAATAACGTAAACCTGGATTAACTACGACACGTTAATATAGTTGTACTCTGTTATAATGGTCTACTACTTTAAAGTAAATTACGATACTTTAATCTACTTTTAAAGTAAAATATATTAGACTGCGTTGAAGTCCCCTATAGTCAATAAAAGTTACAGGCTACTTCGAAGAGAAAAGCTTTCTTGCAATTCCGTCCCAGTAGCTTAACGGTAGAGCGTCGGCTGGCCAAAACAAAGATCCATGGTTTGATTCCCAGTTGGGGCATCAATGTTCTTTACATTGGCAACCCTGTAGCTGGGATTCAGTGGACTTTGTTATATTGAGCGCCGATTTCACATCGGGAGGTCACACAGGAAACTAACTTGAAAGATGAAAAGAGCAACAAGAGGCTAACCTGGATCAAACATAGCAGGAGGTAGTCAGTCAGATTCAAGTCAATCTGATATTAGAGGGTACAGAATGCAGAGTATACTTCGACAAAAAAGCTTACAATTCAGTCCCAAAAGCTCAACAGTAGAGCGCCTGCTGACTAGTACGAAGATCCTTGGTTCGATTCCAAGTTGGGGCAGCAGGGTTCTTTATAAAGTACATGTTCATGCAAATAAGACGATGGTTCTTTTAAAAAACATATGCCAATTTTAATAATGGACTATAAAAGGTCATGACCCCAATTTTGGACATCATGCATGGGTAAAATTTATGCAACTAGCGATCCAGATAAAATTATTTCTACAAAAGGCACAGTAGAACTATGAAATCGGTCCATGTGTTTTCAAAAACATTTGAATGAGATGGGACACCTCAACTTGACGTCAAACTCTATTTTTTTTTTCTTTTCTCTTTACACCAGTATAATTTTACATAACAGATTTAAAAGCAATGTCATATAAAATATATATAAATGTAATTTAATTGAAACCAAATACAATTAAATTTAAAATATGCGTGGGGCAAAAATATAACATGATAAAGTTGACAGTTAAAAGTTTATATTTAAAAAACATTATAAAATTGTGTGAAGGTAATTTTACTCAAAATATCGTTTTTTCTCTTTTGTACATATGTATTTTTCTCTCTCAAGAAGCCCAACAACTTTGGAGTCCCCAAGCCTTGAAGGGTTTCACATCGTGAAAATCCTACCCCAGTTGACAACCAAGTGGTGTAACACCCGGATACGCAATGCAGAAAGAAGTGTGTGGTGGTGGTGGTGGGGGGAATAAAGAGCTCACTAAAAAGAACTGGAAATTATTATAAATATCATGGAAATAACGGGAAGAGCAGTACTGGCGTAAGGTATTTTGCAGTTTGAAACACTATGAAATTTTACCATCACTTTAAATTTTGAATAATCTTTCTAGAAATTGCGTATAAAATATTTTGCTAAATCACTGCAGATTATGTTTTTATGATATATTGGCATGTTATTATTGATATATTTTAAATCCTCTAAACATCTTAGCGGCCCCAAGCATAGGCCTCATATGCTCACCCCAGGAGTCGACCCCACAGAAAAGGGGTCCAAAATGAAATCATTCGGGAGGATCCTGGCTTAATCCGTTCTGAATATATATGTGCGTGGGATACAGTATAATTTCAGGGTGTTGGAGTCCCAACCATTAAGATCCTGGCTTAATCCGTTATGTCACTGAATATGTATGTGCATGCGATTTAGTATAATTTCAGGATGCTGAAGTCCCAAATATTAAGATCATGGCTTAATCCGTTATGTTACTGAATATGTATGTGCATGGGATATAGCATAATTTCAGGGTGTTGAAGTCTCAACCATTTCATTTGCAATGTTGAAAAAAGAGACAGTATGTACTTTACAGCAACAAATGTATATTATAATGCGATCGACATCTTCAACTTGCATTTATGTTAGTTCAAATGGATTTTAGCTGATTTTTAACGATTTATTAAAGAGTATAAAAAACATTCATGTTTCCGGGGTTAGAAGTCGTAATTGATTTTAAAATTTCGACATTGAAAAATCAATAAACAGTTCGATTTTCACTCTTGGATAAAATGCATTATTTCACAGGTATAAATAATTTCGAAGCGATTTTCTCTTTTAAGTTCAGTTTTGAGTTCAATTGAGGAACTTTTGGTGAATGTGCGCGTCGTTTGCTTCATCCCGTATTAGCAGAAAACACAATGACAGGGTTATTGAGAGTATTCATTTGGTGGGAGTTCTCAAATTTATAGCTATTTAATTAAAATTGAATATTCAGGCATACATCTTCACTGCAGGTCATCTGTGCAAAAATTAAGCGATTCTGATAACAATTAGGCGAGTTAGTATTTTATTCTGATAATAATTACTCAAGTTTGAATCTTATTCACTTTATTTAAAAAATATTTTAAATATATATATAGATCGAATACGGAATAATAGTAAATCATAAAAAGCAATTTATTTTGTAATTGTATATATGTGATTTTTTATAGATAGGAGAGGATTTTTAAAATATGGATCGGTACGGAATAATAATAAACCATAACAAGCGATTTATTTTGTAATTGCATATGGGTCATTTTCTGTAAACGGGAGTTTTACATGTCTCAGGTGTTTTAATAAAAGTTTGCCCGCTGCAGCAGGTGCAATGTTTCTGTCCGCGATTTCCATGGACGCCAATGCCTGCAAAGGGGGATCGAACTGTTTGGGATAGGGTATGTCAAATACCTATGTTTTTGAGAGGGTCTTCGTTTGAGATGGACGCTGTCCCACCCGTAAGCAAAAGGTTGAATGCATTTTTTTCGAAACGGAATTTTAAAAGGTTTTACATTTTTAAAATGCTCCATGCGTCTTAATTTTTGTCTGAGATGCATGGAATTTGGCAAGAAGATACCTCCCATACTTGTTAATGAAACTGGGTATGCATTTTATAATTGGACTTTATTAAGGTAATTAAAAGTGAATAAAAGAACCTAATTAAATAATGAAAATTAAGTTTTAAGAAACTTAAATATTTTTAAGAAATTAACTTTCTAAGGGATTTAAAAATAAATACCCAAACTTACTTATTCATAATGTGTTTTTGAGTGATCATAATGTAAAATTAATCAAAAATGTGAACAAATGGCACGCAAGGAGCATTTTCAAATTTTAGTTAAAAAAAATTAAATTAAAAAAAATACAAAATTATAACGAAATTGAAAAAAAAATTAATGGTATTGTATATAGTAATATTAAGAGGAATATTTATACAAATGTTCACGTTCCTAAATCAATAAATAAATAAAAAAAAATTCAACGTCCACTGTCCCCTTAAAAACAAAAAGAAATATTTTACAGCATTTTCTTAAACAAAACAGAAAAATTCATCTATCTGTTTTTCATAAATTGACCACGCCATTAATACACAGATGTAGCTATTCGTGATTGCAATCGATGTGCTTTATAAGAACAGTTTCGACATTTGGAGGTCAAACTTATTTCGTGACACAAAGTGATAGAATCTCTCTCTTTTGATAATATGTGTTCCAGAATCCAGTACATTAGATTTATAAATGGAACATATGGAAATGACACGATAGAAGCAAATACGTTAAGCATTTGTTCTTTGCATTTTTTAATCATAGAATCGATTTTCAAAATATATATTTCAGCTGCATACATATTCTACATACAGTCTTTTCACAAAAATAAAACTGCTGTTTGTGAAAATAACACTTTCAATACTTCCTTAAAGAAAGCAGACATATGCAAATTACATGACAACAATTGTTTGTGGGAAGGGGGTTGATCCCTCTTCATAATGTCAAAACGGTGGCTGCTTTACTTAACAAACACTTATCGTTTGTTAATTAAATACACTGTTAAACGCCTTAAAAGCGCTTAGACAACAGTTCTAGCTTAGCGTTTGTTAAATACACTGTTTTGACCTGATGAAGAGGGATCAAAACTTCCTCAAAACAATTGTCACGTAATTTGCATATATCATATATATATATATGCCAAGGCATGTCGAAATATTAATAAAAACACAGTTTTATTTTAGGTAAATTTTTTTCAAAGTTCTTTTAAGGAAAACTATATCTATAATATCAACTAATATCAACTTCATCTATATCTATAATATATATACAACTATATATCTATATAAATAAAAATGAAAATCTGTCTGTCTGTCTGTCTGTTTGTCACACCATCACGGGAGAACGGCTGAACCGAATTTGATGAAATTTTGTGCGTAGCCCAGAAATAGCCCCACTTAAAATTATATCCGTGTTTTGAGTTTCTACGACCAGTGGTTCTCGAGATATTAGTAAAAAACGAAATTTTCGTTTGTCTCATCATCACGGAAAAACGGCTGAACCGAATTTAATGAAATTTGGTGAATAGCCTTGAAATATCCCCCCATAACTTTTGTCCAAGTTTCGAGTTTCTAAGACCTAAGGTTGTCGAGATATTAATGAAAAACGGAACTTTTTCCTAGGAGTTCTACTCCCTAACTCCGTGGTTTATCCAAACGAAAAGCTTGAAAATCGTTTGAAAGTGAATTAAAATTTAATCTCCGAGTTTGATGGGAGATTTTTTGCGTTAATTAGTCACTTTCTGAAAACATGAATTGTTTGAAACATGATTTAAAGGGGAAATCTATCTCCATGGTTCATGGTTTATTTAAAACAAGCTTTTGCGGAACAATGAGAAGTATAGAGAAATCAAAATCGTTATTTAATTTCGCAGTTTATGTTATAAGACATGACATATTTAACATGTTATAAGATTCTATCTTATATCATGTTACTCAGAAACGCAATTAAATTAAATCTGTCTGTTAATTTTAATAATTATTTTTTCGATTTGAATAATAAATAAATGGATATAAAAATATATTTTAGAAAAGAACGATTTGATTTTTCTTATAGCATTTTTGACTGGATAATATCAATTACGGTCTTCAGGTTTAAAAATTATTATTATTTATATTTTCGGGGATTATTGATTCAAGGATTATTGATATTTTCAAGTTATTATGCAATTATTTTATTATGGCAAAAATTGTTTAAACTCATATATTGTATGTTGTACGAATCTTTTACAAATACACGTGTATATCTTTTAATCTACGAGAATATAAGTAGTACAGGTATATTGACATATGTTTTGATATATATTGGCATATATAGGAATCAATTACGACCTTTTGGTATAAAGAGTACGGATATTATTGATGTTTTCAATTTATTACGTCATCTCTTTTATTTTGGCAAATATTTTTGAGACGCATATTGTAATACGGGTAATCTTCTACTAACACATTGGCATACTTTCTGATCTGCGACAATATAATTAGTACGGGGTTGCATATATTCTTACAATTCCTATTTTTTCTTCTGTAAATTTGCTTACAAAAGGGGGCAGGATGTTTTATTCTTCAGATCTGATCGTGAAGATAATTTTGCATAGTGAGAACATATATTCTTAAACTTCTCTTTAGGAGCAATAAATTTAATATTTTAACAGAATTTGCACATGATTGCGAACTATAAGTTTCTTTAAATTATACACTCCGTACGAATAACGGGTGTGCTGTTAGTGGTTAATAAATTTTAACATTTTAGGAGGATATATCATGTTGCTCGGCATCGCAATTAAATTAAATGTGTTTGTTAATGTTTTTATTATTTTTTTTCGATTTAAATAATAAATAAATGGATAAATGGATATAAAAGTATATCTTATGAATGGACGGTTTGATTTTTCTTTTAATTATATTAATTGCTGACTGCGTACATCAATTTCATTTATTTTGGCAAAGAGTTTTCAAGCTTATATCGTATTTAGCTACTAAACTCATATATTGTGTTTAGACAATAAATTCATATAGCCGATTGTTGAAACAGAAAAAGAGTAGAGCGGGTATATCTTCTAATACAATTGTAGTGTTTTCATTTAGTATATTGAAACGGGATAAGAATGTTTCATTCAGATCTGCAAATTCAAAGCTACGAATTTGGAGGGATATCGCTAATTTGAAAACTTTTCTTAAACTTTGCCAAATTGACGGAAATGTCGCCAAATTGATATAAACGACACACAAACAGCTGCCATAAACCTTCGGGTTGGTCGTGTGGCTTGGGTCTTCTACATATCAATGAAATTTTGTTTTGTTTTGTTAGAAGAGAGTACTGAAATGATGTTTGGTTAGCATTCATCTGTCAGACCAACATTCCTACTTAGTAATACATTTAGCGAATTTTTAAAATGTCACCAAATTGATAAAAATGTTTTCAAATCTATAAAAATATCTTGAAATTGATAAAATTGCGCTACATAAATGATATTAATTATTTTTTGTTAGGGGATAGTATTGTGATGATATTTCGTCAATTTGTCGCAAAGTGGAACTGTCAGTTCTACAGTCCCACTTGGCGATAAATTTGGCGATTTTTTAAAATGTCGCTAATTTGACGAAACTGTCGCCAAATGTTCCATAGAAATATAACTATTTAGACGATATTTTTTCTACCAATTTATTTGAAGCAAATGATATCATGTCGCTTAGCAACGGATTTAAATCCAATGTGTTTATGCGGCAGACGATTTTTATTAAATCCTTTCCAATTTGAATAATGAAGATATGTATATAAAATAAATTTCATTGCCATTTCATTTTGGACTGGATAATATCAATTATACTCTTCAGGTTTAAACATTACTATTATTGATATTTTCCGGAATTATTGATTCAGTGATTATTGATATTTTTAAGTTATTACGCCATTGTTTTATTGCGGCAAAAATTGCTGACACACGCATATTGTACGTTGTACGAGTAATCTTCTAGGAATGCACGGGTATATCTTCTAACCTACGAGAATATAAGTAGTACAGGTATATTGGCACACATTTTGACATATATTGGCATATATATTGGAATCAAGTACAGTTTTCTGGTATGAAGATTACGGGGATTAATTATATATTCAATTTATTACGTCGTCTGTTGTATTTTACCAAAAAACATTTGTGACTCATATTGCAAAACGGGTAATCTTCTACTAATAATCGGACATTATAAGTAGTACGTGTATATCTTCCCATATAATTTTAGCACTTTAATTTTGACATATATTGGAATAAATGACTGTCTTCAGATTTAAAGATTACGGGTTTATTGGTATTTTCAATTTATACATGTAATCTACTAATACAGGTTATATTTTCTGATATTCGCGTATATAATTAGTACGGGTCCCATACAATTTTAACGCTTTTATTTTGCATATATTGATTCAATTCCATACTTTTTTTTTATATTTGCTTACATAAGGGGTCCAAGATGTTTCATTCTTCAGATATGTCCATGAAGATAATTTTATATAGCGAGAACAGAGATTCTTAAACTTCTTTTTAGGAGCATTGTATTAAATATTTTAACAGAATATTTTGATTAAACATGTCATTTAGTATACTATAAGAATTTGGGCATGATTATGAATTTCAAGTTTCTTTATATTATATACTCCGTACGAAGAACGGGTATGCTGCTAGTCTTCTATATAAATAAAAATGAAAATCTGTCTGTCTGTCTGTCTGTCTGTTTGTCACACCATCACGGGAGAACGGCTGAACCGAATTTGATGAAATTTTGTGGGTAGCCCAGAAATAGCCCCACTTAAAATTATATCCGTGTTTTGAGTTTCTACGACCAGTGGTTCTCGAGATATTAGTAAAAAACGAAATTTTCGTTTGTCTCATCATCACGGAAAAACGGCTGAACCGAATTTAATGAAATTTGGTCAATAGCCTTGAAATATCCCCCCATAAATTTTGTCCAAGTTTCGAGTTTCTAAGACCTGGGGTTGTCGAGATATTAATGAAAAACGGAACTTTTTCCTACGAGTTCTACTTCCTAACTCCGTGGTTTATCCAAACGAAAAGCTTGAAAATCGTTTGAAAGTGAATTAAAATTTAATCTCCGAGTTTGATGGGAGATTTTTTGCGTTAATTAGTCACTTTCTGAAAACATGAATTGTTTGAAACATGATTTAAAGGGGAAATCTATCTCCATGGTTCATGGTTTATTTAAAACAAGCTTTTACGGAACAATGAGAAGTATAGAGAAATCAAAATCGTTATTTAATTTCGCAGTTTATGTTATAAGACATGACATATTTAACATGTTATAAGATTCTATCTTATATCATGTTACTCAGAAACGCAATTAAATTAAATCTGTCTGTTAATTTTAATAATTATTTTTTCGATTTGAATAATAAATAAATGGATATAAAAATATATTTTAGAAAAGAACGATTTGATTTTTCTTATAGCATTTTTGACTGGATAATATCAATTACGGTCTTCAGGTTTAAAAATTATTATTATTTATATTTTCGGGGATTATTGATTCAAGGATTATTGATATTTTCAAGTTATTATGCAATTATTTTATTATGGCAAAAATTGTTTAAACTCATATATTGTATGTTGTACGAATCTTCTACAAATACACGTGTATATCTTTTAATCTACGAGAATATAAGTAGTACAGGTATATTGACATATGTTTTGATATATATTGGCATATATTGGAATCAATTACGACCTTCTGGTATAAAGAGTACGGATATTATTGATGTTTTCAATTTATTACGTCATCTCTTTCATTTTGGCAAATATTTTTGAGACGCATATTGTAATACGGGTAATCTTCTACTAACACATTGGCATATTTTCTGATCTGCGACAATATAATTAGTACGGGGTTGCATATATTCATTCAATTCCTATTTTTTTCTGTAAATTTGCTTACAAAAGGGGGCAGGATGTTTTATTCTTCAGATCTGATCGTGAAGATAATTTTGCATAGTGAGAACATATATTCTTAAACTTCTCTTTAGGAGCAATAAATTTAATATTGTAACAGAATTTGCACATGATTGCGAACTTTAAGTTTCTTTAAATTATACACTCCGTACGAATAACGGGTGTGCTGTTAGTGGTTAATAAATTTTAACATTTTAAGAGGATATATCATGTTGCTCGGCATCGCAATTAAATTAAATGTGTTTGTTAATGTTTTTATTATTTTTTTTCGATTTAAATAATAAATAAATGGATAAATGGATATAAAAGTATATCTTATGAATGGACGGTTTGATTTTTCTTTTAATTATATTAATTGCTGACTGCGTACATCAATTTCATTTATTTTGGCAAAGAGTTTTCAAGCTTATATCGTATTTAGCTACTAAACTCATATATTGTGTTTAGCCAATAAATTCATATAGCCGATTGTTGAAACAGAAAAAGAGTAGAGCGGGTATATCTTCTAATACAATTGTAGAGTTTTCATTTAGTATATTGAAACGGGATAAGAATGTTTCATTCAGATCTGCAAATTCAAAGCTACGAATTTGGAGAGATATCGCTAATTTGACAACTTTTCTTAAACTTTGCCAAATTGACGGAAATGTCGCCAAATTGATATAAACGACACACAAACAGCTGCCATAAACCTTCGGGTTGGTCGTGTGGCTTGGGTCTTCTACATATCAATGAAATTTTTTTTTGTTTTGTTAGAAGAGAGTACTGAAATGATGTTTGGTTAGCATTTATCTGTCAGACCAACCATCCTACTTAGTAATACATTTAGCGAATTTTTAAAATGTCACCAAATTGATAAAAATGTTTTCAAATCTATAAAAATATCTTGAAATTGATAAAATTGCGCTACATAAATGATATTAATTGTTTTTTGTTAGGGGATAGTATTGTGATGATATTTCGTCAATTTGTCGCAAAGTGGAACTGTCAGTTCTACAGTCCCACTTGGCGATAAATTTGGCGATTTTTTAAAATGTCGCTAATTTGACGAAACTGTCGCCAAATGTTCCATAGAAATATAACTATTTAGACTATATTTTTTCTACCAATTTATTTGAAGCAAATGATATCATGTCGCTTAGCAACGGATTTAAATCCAATGTGTTTATGCGGCAGACGATTTTTATTAAATCCTTTCCGATTTGAATAATGAAGATATGCATATAAAATAAATTTCATTGCCATTTCATTTTGGACTGGATAATATCAATTATACTCTTCAGGTTTAAACATTATTATTATTGATATTTTCCGGAATTATTGATTCAGGGATTATTGATATTTTTAAGTTATTAAGCCATTGTTTTATTGCGGCAAAAATTGCTGACACACGCATATTGTACGTTGTACGAGTAATCTTCTAGGAATGCACGGGTATATCTTCTAACCTACGAGAATATAAGTAGTACAGGTATATTGGCATATATTTTGACATATATTGGCATATATATTGGAATCAAGTACAGTCTTCTGGTATGAAGATTACGGGGAATAATTATATATTCAATTTATTACGTCGTCTGTTGTATTTTACCAAAAAACATTTGTGACTCATATTGCAAAACGGGTAATCTTCTACTAATAATCGGACATTATAAGTAGTACGTGTATATCTTCCCATATAATTTTAGCACTTTAATTTTGACATATATTGGAATAAATGACTGTCTTCAGATTTAAAGATTACGGGTTTATTGGTATTTTCAATTTATACATGTAATCTACTAATACAGGTTATATTTTCTAATATTCGCGTATATAATTAGTACGGGTCCCATACAATTTTAACGCTTTTATTTTGCATATATTGATTCAATTCCATATTTTTTTTATATTTGCTTACATAAGGGGTCCAAGATGTTTCATTCTTCAGATATGTCCATGAAGATAATTTTATATAGCGAGAACAGAGATTCTTAAACTTCTTTTTAGGAGCATTATATTAAATATTTTAACAGAATATTTTGATTAAACATGTCATTTAGTATACTATAAGAATTTGGGCATGATTATGAATTTCAAGTTCTTTATATTATATACTCCGTACGAAGAACGGGTATGCTGCTAGTATATATATATATATATGTGTGTGTGTGTGTGTGCATATGACTCCAACGGAAAACTATTGAAAGACCAAAACATTTAATAGATTTTTAAATATTTTCAAAAACCTTCAAAAAAGGGCGGATGTATATGTATCAAATTTCTGAAGCTCCCCTATTTGACCCAGAACTTCGCAGAGGTTTTTTTTCTTTTAATCTAACGATCCAGAAACGAACAGAAAACTGTCAAAAATTCGAAATATGTAATATATGTTTAAAATTTTTCAAAAATTCTCTAAAAGAGGGGGGAATGTATGTGCCTCTGATTTTCGAAACTCCTACTTGGTCTAGAACTTCGCGGGTTCCCGACACCCCTTTAATTTAATTGTAACTAACGATCCGGGAACATGCAGGAAACTGTCGAAAATGTACCCCATGGACGTAACTTTTACTTCAACTACTCACTCATTCCCAAATTCATATCTCGGCTCTTAAGTGAACGATTTTGGCTCTGTTAGTGGCTACAGTCCCTGCACCATCACGTCGTATCACCTGAATATACATATTTTTACTTTCCTTATATACATAATGTATAAGGAAAGTATTGTGACGGGGTCGAAAATTAGAATTCGAGTTTTCGACGGGAAAGCACGTTTCAAGCATCCCTGATCACGAATCAAACATTTTTGAAGTGATGTCTGTGTGTGTGTGTGTGTGTGAAAGTATGTGTGTGTGTGTGTGTGTGTGTGTGTGTGTGTGTGTGGAGACGATAACTGACGAACGAATGGACCGATTCGAACGAAATTTGACACAAAAATCACAATCCATAAACACTAGAAACCTATTGTTTTTATTCGCAATCGAATGTTCAGAACCGCCCTAAATTTTCGAGTGAAATTTTGAAAAAATCGTCAAAAAATCAAAACCGTTAATAAAGTTACGCAAATAGACATTTCTTATGTAATTTTTTATTAGAAAACGATTGGCATAAAGTTTAGAACGCTAACATGAACCATTCTCGAGATATTGCACATTTTTCAAAAAAATAATCAAAAAGTTATAGAAAATAAAAATAAAAAATTCCTATTGAGAAACATGTCCACTTTTCATATGTAATACCATGCGATAAATTGGGTGACATCATTCTCGTGGATCTTGCTCGTTCCATTCATGAAAAAAGATACTTTGAGTAATACTTTTGTATTTGAATGCCAATAGTCATTTATCCGCTGTAAGAATAACTTATTTCTCCGTCCATAAAGCTTGGCGAGATTTTGGCAACGAATTTGGCTAAATATCGCCAACTTGGCGACATTTTTAATTGTTGCCAAATTAACGAAAATCTCGCCAAGTTGATAAAAATGACGCTAAATCAATGAAAATGAGGACTAATTGAAGAAAATTCAATATCTTAGAAAGAATATAAGTATCTACTATAAGAATAACATTTTTTAAACTGTAAAAGTAGTAAATTCATTGCATTATATAAGGAAAGTCATGTGTTGCCCACATCAGATTTTTTTTATGTCAAACCCCATGGCGAATCTTTTAATTCAACTAGCCCCCTTCACCCTAATTGGACATCTCGGTTCTTAATTGAGCTATTTTGATTCTGCTGGTGGTTATAGTCCCTGCACCATCATTACGTGTCACCTGGATATACGCCTTTCTGGGTCTGCCTAAAATGAACTTAACTTGTTTTTGTCGAATTCCAATGATGCGACCGCTCTCTTAATTGCTTAAAGTGATTGGTTTTGATTTTTATTGTGTCCGTAGGGGGAAGGGTTATTTCTGTTTTTGTGGGGGTAATCCCCCCTTTTGCTGCTTAGCGACTTATGCGCTTACATATCGGACGCGTTTCTGTGCTTTTTACTTTCCTTATATAATACATAATGTATAAGGAAAGTATTGTGACGGGTCGAAAATTCGAATTCGAGTTTTCGACGGGAAAGCACGTTTCAAGCATCCCTGTTCACGAATCAAACATTTGTGAGGTGATGTCTGTGTGTGTGTGTGTCAGTGAGTCTGTGGAGACGATATCTCACGAACAAATAGAGCTTAGATATTCGAATGAAATTTGGTACAAAAATCACAATCCGTGGATACTGGAAGCCTATTGTTTTTAAACGTAATCGAATGTTCAGAACCACCCTAAATTTTCGAGTGAAATTTTGAAAAAATCTTCAAAAAATCAAAACCTTTAATAAAGTTGCGCAAATAGACATTTCCTATGTAATTTTTCCTTAGAAAACGATTGACATAAACTTTAGAACGCTAGTATGAACCGTTCTCGAGATATTGCACATTTTTAAAATAAATTTATCAAAAAATCCCATAAATTACAAAAATATATTAACTGTTGAGAAACATGTTCACTTTTCATATGTAATATCATGCGATAAATTGGGTGACATCATTCTCGTGGATCTAGCTCGTTCTATTCATGAAAAAAGATATTTTGAGTAATACTTTTTTATTTGAACGCCAATAGTTATTTATCTGCTATAAGAATAACTTATTTCTCCGTCCATAACGCTTGGCGATATTTTGGCGCCAAATTTGGTAGAATGTCGCCAACTTGGCGATTTTTTTAAATATTGCGAAATTAACGAAAATCTCGCCAAATGGATAAAAATGACACTAAATCAATGAAAATGACGACTAATTGACGAAAATTCAATATCTTGGAAATAATATAAATATCTACTATAAGAAAAGCCTATTACTTTCCTTATATACATAATGTATAAGGAAAGTGTTGTGACGGGGTCGAAAATTCGAATTCGAGTTTTCGACGGGAGAGCACATTTCAAGCATCCCTGATCACGAATCGAACATTTTTTAGGTAATGTCTCCGTGTGTGTGTGTGTGTGTGTGTGTGTATGTGTGTGTGTGTGTGTCAGTGAGTCTGTGGAGACGATAACAGACGAACGAATGGCGCGATTCAAATGAAATTTGGTACAAAAATCACAATCCATGAATACTGGAAGCCTATTGTTTTAAAACACAATCGAATGTTCAGTACCCCTCTAAATTTTCGAGGGAAATTTTGAAAAAATCATCAAAAAATCAAAATCTTTAATAAATTTGCGCAAATAGACATTTCTTATGTAATTTTTCCTGAGAAAACGATTGACATAAACTTTAGAACGCTAGCATGAACCGTTCTCGAGATATTGCACATTTTTCAATAAATTTATCAAAAAAATCCAATAAATTAAAAAAAAATATTAACTGTTGAGAATAATGTTTACTTTTCATATGTAATATCACGCGATAAATTTGGTGACATCATTCTCATGGATCTAACTCGTTCCATTCACGAGAAAAGATACTTTGAGTAATACTTTTGTATTTGAACTCACAATAGCCATTTATCTGCTGTAAGAATAACTTATTTCTCCGTCCATAACGCTTGGCGAAATTTTGGCGACAAATTTAGCGGAATATCGCCAACTTGGCGACATTTTTAAATGTTGCCAAATTAACGAAAATTTCGCCAAAAGGATAAATATGACGCTAAATCAATGAAAATGACGACTAATCGAAAAAATTCAATACCTTGGAAAGACTATAAGTTTCAACTATAAAAACAACATTTTTTTTAACAGGAAAAGTAGTAAATTCGTTGCATTATATAGGGCAAGTGATGTGTAGATCACATCAGATTTTTTTTTTATTTGCTTCTAAAAGTATTTGTTTAAAAAGTGGTAGCTATAAAAATTGGTTGTTAAAATTAGTGACCTTTAGCTTCGGACACCGCAACTAGTCATGCACGGAAGTAATGAAAATAGATTATTTTTATTTCTTAAAATACGTTCATCGATTTCGCTGAAGTCAGTAGACTTATACGTCTGAAAGCATTTGGTTTATTATGCTCCAGGCCTGATAAATATATGAGTAAGCACTTTCAAAGCTGCGAAAGCAGTATAGCACTGACATTCTGTCAGAATTTATATTATATTCGAAGAATGACCTTCTGTGATATACCTGATTAAATGGTAATACTACAAGAAAAAATATCTGATGTGAGCAGTACATGTCTTTCCCTACAGACCCCCCTAAATTTCACGAAAAAAATAAACATATTTTAAATGAAAACATGAACCTTGAGAAAAACAAATACATAAATCGGAACATTTTTTGAGAATAGTTTTAAATAAACGATTTAAATATAGAAAATCTCATGTGGGCAGCACATGGTTTCCTTATTTAATGCAATGAATTTACTACTTTTACAGTAAAAACAAAATAGGTTATCCTTATAGTAGATGCTTAGATTTTTTTTTTCAAGATATTGAATTTTCGTCAAATAGTCGCTATTTTCATTGATTTAGCGTCATTTTTATCCATTTGGCGAGATTTTCTTTGATTTGGTAATATTTAAAAAAGTCGCCAAGTTGCCGACATTCCGCCAAATTCGTCGCCAAAATCTCGCCAAGCGTTATTGACGGAGAAATATTTTATTCTTATAACAGATAAATGACTATTGGCGTTCAAATGCAAAAGTATTACTCAAAGTATCTTTTTTCATGAATGGAACGAGCTAGGATCCACGAAAATGATGTCACCAAATTTATCGCATGATATTACATATGAAAGGTGAACATGTTTCTCAATAGGAAATATTTTTTTTTATTTTATATAATTTTTTTATATTTTTTTTAAATGTGCAATATCTCGAGAACGGTTCATGCTAGCGTTCTAAAATTTATGATAATCGTTTTCTAATGAAAAATGACATAAGAAATGTCTATTTGCGTAACTTTATTAGAGGTTATGATTTTTTCGAATTTCACTCGAAAATTTACTGGGGTTCTGAACATTCGATTGCGTATAAAAACAATAGGCTTCCAGTATTCACGGATTGTAATTTTTGTACCAAATTTCGTTCGCATCGGTCCATTCGTTCGTCAATTATCGTCTCCAAAGACTCAGAGACACACACACACACACAGACATCACCTCAAAAATGTTCGATTCGTGATCAGGGATGCTTGGAACGTGCTCTCCCGTCTAAAACTCGAATTTGAATTTTCGATCCCGTCACAACACTTTCCATACATTACTGTATACTAGCCGCCTTCGGCGACTATCCTGTTCGCTACCCTTGAAAATTCGGACTGTGGTAAACTCGCTGGCGCGACCTACCAGAAAGGTTTAAGGTAACTATTTGGACGGCCAGGAAGTGCCACCCAATTTAGACCGGAACCCAGTGGGGGAGGCATCCACAGGGACCGTACCCTCCTTGCCCTACCACCAACCTCTCGGAAGGACTTACGGACCCATATGTTTAACGTGATCGTACTCAGCGTGAACACGGCGGCTGTTTTGGCAGTGGCGGGAAATGAACCCGGGCCTACCAAGTGCAATTCCCGCGCGCTAACCACTGGGCTACTTCGCCCTCCGCGACAATCTCCATAACTTTCTTTTTATTCACCCAATTCAGACCGAAACCCAATGCGACGTGCATCCACAGGGACCGTACCCTCCTCCCCCTACCACCAACCTCTCGGTAGGACTTACGGACCCACATGTTTAACGCGATCGTACTCCACGTGAACACGGCGGCAGTTTTGGCAGTGACGGGAATCGAAACCGGGCCTACCGAGTGCAATTCCGGCGCGCTAACCATTGGTTTACCGCACCCTCCGCGACAATCTCCATAACTTTCTTTTTATTCACCCAATTCAGATCGGAACCAAGTGGGGAAGGCATCCACAGGGACAGTACCCTCCTTCCCCTACCACCAACCTCTCGGAAGGACTTACGGATCCACATGTTTAACGTGATCGTACTCCGCGTGAACACGGCGACAGTTTCGGCAGTGCCGGGTATCGAACCCGGGCCTACCGAGTGCAATCCCCGCGCGCTTACTCCAGTTTAAATTTCATAATGACTATATGCTAAGCTCTTAATTTCATCATCCTCATTCCATCGTTCCATCATTTAAAATATCCATAAATTAAAATATCCACTTAAAAAATCCATCAATCCACCATAATTCAATCATTTAAATTTTATAATGACCATATGCTAAGCTCTTAATTCCATCATTTAAAATATCACTTAATTTTCTAACCTGATGCATGACCGTTAGCAAAAATTTTCAAACAAAAAAATAAACGCCTTTTCTCGACCAATTTACCATCTCCCGAAATTTCCATGGAATAAGTTCCATTCTATACATCAAACATCCAAAATAGCTATGCGCTTCACAAAAGCATTCAAACAAAAATAAAACTCAAAAGTATTCTCCTTTTCTCGTAACCCGACGCACGATCTCCATGGAAACGGAGTGACGTCACCGGCTGCGCGCGCAGGGTTAGTGGGAAGTGGGAACTCTTCGACGAGAAGTCGTCGAGAACATTAGTTCATTAAAATCGGGATCCTGCGGCTATTTATAATTATTTCTTGACCAGATTGGGCTTGTAAGAATGCCTGATCTTTGAGCTTTCTAAAAATGTAAATTATTAGTCGAAAATCTCGATACTTTTTCAGATGCGAGGATTTAAAAACAAAAGTTCGGTTTTTTTTTAGCCGAAAGTGACTTTTGTTTTAAAATCTTTAAAAAATATTAAAATTTGTCCCTGAGATTTGAAATTGATATATTTTTACTCGCAATTGTCTGCTCTTTCCGGTCGTGTAATTTGTTTTTTTCTACGACGTCTGGATGGTGGAGAAAAAAAGGGAAAAAACGGTCGAAATCGCTTAAAACATTAAATAACAAAAAAATAATTAAAATTTTAAAAATCGGTTTTGACGTGTCACCTTCTTTCCCCCCCCCCGGGTCTCCGATTGCCAAATTTAGCTCTCCGACGCGCGGTTGCTGAACCTATAGTGTATAAGACAGACAGACAGACAGAGATTGCCTTTTATCATTTAAGATAAGGAAAGTAAAAAGTAAAAAACGAGTAAAAAAAACGAGTAAAACGATTCAATAAAAAAAAGCTTTAAAGGTATATAAACTATAAAAATGAAAAAGAAAACTCACCTGGAGGAATGACTGAAGGTAACAAGGTCTGAAATAAAGAAAAGAATGAAATTAATCGCGCAATTTTCTCAGCATGCATACACTATATACACATCAAATATTTTTATCTAAAATATTAAAAATCTTCATTCACAGCATAAAACGAATCAGAAACGGTATTAATCGGTTTCGGAAGACTAAAAACAGCCTCCCTCTTCAGGACTTAAAAGACAGCAATTACGCCAACACAGGTAAGCTGACGTCTGTCAAAAAATTGCTACACCATGTATCCCAAAAAATAGATCGTTGCCAAACGAACAATAGCAAATATGAAATATGAAACACAAGAATAAGTACAGCGTATAGCAGAAAGATTCAAAACATTTTCTCAGTGTATATGACTGCGAATTTCAGAGCCGTGTGATAAAATAAATAGAAAACCAACCGGTTTCTGAAGTTACATGAGCAACATCAATAAAAATATTATTGTGAAAATATTTTCGATTAAAAACTACGAAATTGCAGTATAAAACAAAAATGCCCTACCTTTATTAAAAAACGTCAATTCAAATTACTGTAGAAAAATACCAGTTTATAAAAGGCTACAAAATTATGTAGCAATTAATAGAAAAGCAGGAAACAAGCTGTTTCGCAGTTAATGAGCTATCTTCACAAATAAAAAAATAAAAATAAAGCATTCCTTCAAATTATTATAAAAAATGCCAGTTTATATAAAAAAAACTACAAAAATTAAGAAAATAATTACCTTCACTTAATTTTATTTAAGCTTTTTTTGCAGCAGTTTGAACGGTTTATTTTAAATATCTTTATCTTTACGTTAAAGACTGTTTTAATGAATTCGCAGCTTGTATGGAATGATTTGCACAGTTATTGCTATTTTTTTACTTTCCCTATAATACATGGTGATTTATTGGGAAAGTATTGGAATCGTGTCGAAAATCGCAACTCGAGTTTCCGCCAAATTCATACGTATCCAGGCACTCTATCGAATCCGCAAACTACATTTTTAACACGGCGTCTATGCATGGCAAATATCCAAAACAACCTGCTTAAAAACAAATTTCTCTACATTATATTGCAATTTTTTATGGCTGAATCATTTCTACTTTTCCTACATAAATCTAATTTAAAAAAAAAAACAGAAAAAATAACATGACGCGGTAAAAAAAAATTGAATTTGTTATCATAACAAATTTACTTTTAAAAACAAAAGTTGACGACTTAAAAAACATGACCTCTGAAATGATTTATAAACTTACTGCCGTTGTCTATTAAAAGAAACATATCAAATTTTTATTAAAATCGCTCAAATCTTTCCAGAGAAATCACACTCTCGATGAGGGAAAAAAATTCTCGGGACAACTTCTAAGCAAATATATGAATTCATTGCATATTAAAATTACATAAAAATCCACTTTTTATAATGTTGAGCCTAGTTATTTCTTTACTATTTATTTTGTAATGATGAGCATATTTAATTCTTTCCTAATATATATGTTTTAGATTTTAAAAATGAAATATCTTGCTAACGGCTCCACTCCATAAATTATGCCATTTTCTTTCTTTCTATATTAAAAAAAGCTAGGTCCAGCCACCGCTAACCAAATTCTTTTAAAATAGAGCGATTTTCTGCCAAAGCGTCGCGCCTATGGCGTCAAATGATTTGAAATTTAGCATGATGATTTAGAGTACATCATGAATCGTCTCCTATTTTGGTTGCAATTAGATAAATCTATATTTAAACAAGAAAAATCAATCATGCATAAAGCATTGATTATGAAACACTTTCCAACTACAATGCTATTTTATTTAAACATCTCTAAAATGCGATACATTCAGCGATGATATTTTTAAAATTATCATAATACTACAATAATTTATTATATATGAAAACTTAAAACTTCATCGAAAACAAATGGACTTTATTCAAATGACGTCATCGAAATATAAATCGCATGGCTCTATAAAAGCAGTGAATATTTCATTCATAAACTTTTATTCGATTCCTTTCATCATATATTTAAAATTATCACAATACTACAATAATTTATTTTACTTAAAAACCATGGAGGTAAAAGTACTTTATAACTCCATGCTTAAAACTTCATCCAGAAAGGCAATACTGTAAAATCGTATGCTTCTATATGTAAAATCAATGAATGCATCATTCATGTCAGCTATATTCCAGACTAAAGAGCTAAATAATTTTGCGTTAAAAAAATTTAGCAATTCTGATACAACTCATTCTACACATTTTCGTGTTTACATTCTGACATTTCGTGTAACATCTACACATTTCGTGTTTACATCTTACAGCTTGATGTGTTTACATTCTGGATACTTTAAAATTAGGCTTTGTTGTAGAAATAATCAAAGTTGAATGATCATTTAAACTCAAAAATATTGTAATTGTGTTGGCGCAGTATATTGATGCACAGAAATTACGAAAAAATAAAGCGATTTTAAGACGGACGCAACACTAAATATAAGTTAAAAAGAACTTTTAAAATCACGATTTTGACACTTGGAAAAAAGATGGATGCCATATTTATTTTGAAGCGGGTCACGTGATCTCTTCATATAATATGGATGAAATTATTATTTTAATTTTTATTTAAAAAAACTACCGAACATAATTTGCTGAAATTCTTTTTATATATTTTATGGGATAATTTAAAAGTTTTCTAAAATTTTCGAAGCAATTTCTGAATTTTAAATCAGCTTAAAAAATGTTTGAAAAATTAGGTCGCATAGGGTTCAATGTATTTCAATTTTTCAACCCGGGTTCAATCCAAAACTAATTGGGTGATATTATTCATTTAAATTCCCATATGTCCCACAGACCGCCTCAATAACATACTAAAATTTCATTTTGATAAAGTCAATTTTACGACAGTTATCGAGCTAACGGACAGACAGACCAAGTCATAAACACTTTTTAACTATGTTTCAAAGCTAACGCGGACTTATAGCATCAAATGCTATGAAATTTAACATGATGATTTAAAATACGCCGGTCACCTCTTATTTTGTTTCAAGGCCACTGAAGCTCAGTATTGCAAAGTAGAGCTTTATCTTCTTGTGCTTACATTAAAGCCGGTTTAAGAAGGCATTTTTTTTAAAGAAGGAATGCAATTTTATTTAAACATCTCTAAAGTGCGATACATTCAGCACTCATATTTTTTTTAATTATCACAATAATTTATTATACTCTCTTGGAAACTAAAACTTCATCAAAAAAAGGCAATGGCTTAAATCGCCTGCTATGTAAAATCAATGAATATTTCATGCATATCAATTATATTCCAGACTCCAGAGCTAAGTGATTTTAAGCAATAAAAATTCAGCAATTCTTATACAACTCAACTTACAATCGCTTGATTTGTTTACATTTTGCATACGTTAAAATTGGGTTTCGTTGTAGAGTTAATCAAAGTTTAATAATAATTTAAAATAAAAAATATTGTAATTGCGTTGGCTCAGAATTCAGATACACAGACAATACACAAAAATAAAGCGGCTTTATGACGGATGCAACACTAAGTATAAATTTAAACGGGCTCTAAAAATCATGATATTTAAACAGCAAAAATAAAATGGATGCCATATTTTATTTTGCAGTGAGTCACGTGATCTCTTCGTATATCATGGTTGTCATTATTATTTCAATTTTTATTTAAAAAACTACCTAACATATTCTGCTAAAAAAAATTTTTATACATTTAATGTGATAATTTGAATACTTCTTAAAATTTTCGAAGCCACTGAGGGATTTTAAATTTGCTTAAAAAATGTTTGAAAAATTAGGTCCCATAGTGTTCAATGTATTTCATTTTTTCAACTCGGGTTAAATTTGAAATTAATTGGGTGATATTATTCATTTACTTTCCCATGTTCCACAGACAGTCTCAACAACATACTAAAATTTCATTTTGATAAAGTTATTTTTACGGCAGTTATCGTACGAACGGATAGACAGACAGAGAGAATGAACAAAGTCATAAATACTTTATAACTATGTTGGAAAGTGTTAAACATGATAATTCATCACACAATATTAAAAAAAATTATTTTTTATTTATTACGAGGGTCACACTGGAATTTTTGAGATACAGCTAAATGGTACAAGTTACACTTACCAACTCTTAGGAGTGTTCAAAGTACTCCCAACATCAATGCACTTTTGTGGGCTCGATGAAAAATATACTTTTTTAGCCTCATCAATCTCATCTTCGGAATGAAAACGAGGCCCACGTAATTTATTTTAGATTAAAAAGCATGAGTCCCCTAGCATCCACTTTCTGAAGAATTTCTGGAAAATACTTAGTGGTGTACCAATTAGCTTACCAACTGTCTTCTGTCCCTTTAGCTTTATGGCTTTGACCAGAGCTGTACTTCTGAAAAACACGGCTTGCATTACTTTTTTCAGTGCTCGTTGTCTTTTCACCACTATTGGTTTAGGGTTATCTTCAAAGACCCATACTTTACTTTCTTGACGTGTTGTAACGTCAAAAAACGGTATGTGCACCAGTTTTGATTTTAGAAATAATGCAGTGTCCACCATCATTAAGTAATTTCAGGGTTTCTTTACTGATTCTGACAGGCTCCGCTTTTTGGTGTTCTGTTAAATTATGAGGAACCCAACGACAAACTAATTTTTTCATATACAGTTCTTCATGAATAATTTTATGTATAGCTGCGGATCCAATGTTAAGTTCCTTCTGTATCATTTGGTAGGTACATCGATTATCATCGATTAACATTTTTCGAATGGTCGACACATTTTCTGGGATTACAACTGACAAAGGTCTTTCTGTGTGTTCTTCATCCAGGAGAGAATTTCGACATCTTCTAAACTCTGTAAACCATCTGAATACAGTCGCACAAGATGAAGTATCATTTCCATATGCTAATTGTAGACGTTGAAGACATTCTTCTTGATTTAGCCCCACTTTAAAATCATAGAAAATCATAGATCGATAATGCTCTCGCGTTGACTCCATTTTTTTCTAGCGCATATCGTCTGCATCTGTCTCAAAAATTTCAGTGTGACCCCCTCGTATCCAGGCCGTCGAGCTCACCTAAAGGGTGTAGAGGGACGACCGGGAAACAAATTGTAATGTAATGAAAAAGATTGTAAAACTCAACGAATTACAATTGTACCTTTTAAGACATTTTCAAGCTCATAAAACAACAATTTTAATATAGCTATTTCCACTGGCTACCCCGTGTTGAAAACGCAGACGTCTGACTCGTCCTAGGACATGAGCAGCTGCTTGGACGGCCGGTGTGTAAACAGCAAGGATTATAAAACTGTATAGACCAAGCATCTGACCACCTAATTATGAGGAAAGGCACGATGTTACTGGCGAACCGGTCTGTGTACCATGTATACTAACCCTACACTATAAAACATTCTGTAACATTTGCTCATTTTCTTCAGCTATTTCATTGATAATTCGGCAAACTATCAGGAAAGCCGCAATTATAGCCGTTCGTGAAAATGCCAGCTTCATTTCTGAAATACTCATCTAATTATCGTCTGCCGAAGCGTTACTTTTGTACTCATAACTATAGGGAACCTTACTCCCCATTACGGATAGCTGATTCTCCTGAAACTTTCGTAACATGCTTGCAAATGTTTTTACAGTGTAAGAAGGACATATACACCTGGCATAACCAAGATGAGGAGGGAGGTAAAAATGATGGAGATATTGAGGAAAATTAATAAACAAATATTAGACGGTATTATTTTTATTCCAAAATACATATAATGAAATGCAAATCATGAAACTATTATAGACAAAATTTGAACAGAATATTTTTGAGACATCGTTCTTTCAGAAAAAGAAAATCGCTTTTTTTTTCGACCTACCTAGGTGTACGTGTCCGCTTTAGAGAAGAAATGTACCTTTTCTGCTTCAAAAAACGATTTGTCAGAAATAGTTTAAAAAATAGTTTACATTTTATGTAACAATTTAAAAGAAAGTGCATTCCAAACCGACTAAAGTTAAGCCCGCAACAATAACGAACGTGAGTGTCACAATAAAAAATTCTATGGACACACCTGTTAAATGATGTAAACAAAGCTTGTGCGTGAAAACAAGTGCTGCTCTATTTCCCACTATGAAGCTACATATATTTTTATTTTCAAATGTAGGTGAAGCTAGTGCATTATTTAATAACGGATGAACTGGGCGACAAGTGTCATGAAAAAGTGAGAGCTTAAATTTGGATAGTCCTTGATGGATGCTGTTTCAAGGGCTGATTTCATATAAGTTAAAAGTGGGGCAAAATTATCAACATTTGAAGCCCGTAGGAAAAATAGATTGAGAAATAAAGCTGCACATGGAAATTTTCTTCAATTAGAAGATCCTATGTTTAAAATAAGGGTTTTTTGAAAAGATATTTCTTCTATATTACTTTGAATATATGGAATTCAATCGGTGGTTTTTCAGATAAAAGTTGGTTTTCTTCAGATCTGCACCACATTCCAAAAGTTAAGCACGCGATGCAAATTCTTAAATAGCGGACCCATTCGTGGATTTTATTGAGTGAAGTTTATTGTTGCCGTGGGTAGTGATATGCAAATCGTAAATGATGTGTCCAAAAGCGATTTACTCTTCGAATAACGAAAATTAAGTGCGGGGTAAAAACGACTCGTTTACATCTAAGAATTTTAATGCTCAAAATTTTTCGAAGAGTATTAGGGTTGATTTAGGATTCGATTAGTTTTCTTAAGACACAAAGATTGCACTTGAAAAATTCTCAACGCTGGCGTTCTGTTGGGAAGCTTGAGGCAGGACAGTTCATTAAAAAAGTCTGCAATTTCTTTTCTGTGGACCATTCCATCATTTTTCGTTTATGGAAACAATTTCGAACAAGTGGGACACTTATCCGGAGACCCGTTCCAGTTCGTCCTAGGGCTACAACATCCTCTGATGATCAGTAAGTACATCGCCACACTGACCAAACGCCAATCGCCGAACGACCACACCGGCTTTCCCATCAATGGCTACCACAACAATAAGAAAATCGATATCCGCCAGTACTGTGAAGATTAAACGTTAAAGGACTCATGTCCGGGTACTACGAGTTTGCGTCCCTTTGAGAGTTAAAGATAAAGGATCACGATTAAAGTGGTGTCGTCAGCATGCAACTTGGGCAGAAGCGCAATAGTCCAATGCACTTACGCTTTACGGATAATTTACTATGTGCTCCAGATTTAGACAATAAACGTGAAAGGGCGATCTGGAGAGAGCAAGGAACATGCAACCAGCCCAAAAACATCGTTGAACACCATGCATTTTGCCGTTGTATCTATCGTGTTGGTTTGGACTGAATATCGGGATATGGCATCGACGTATCCAAAGGTACGTTGGTACGATACCTTTGGTACCTTACCATACCTTTACGATATCGCACCGATTCCTTATGCGCACCTTATCATACCTTTGGGATATCGCACCGACTTGCACGTGTTCACAAGGGGTACTGTGACGATGGAAAGGTACCGGTATCAAGTGCATGAACCCTTCATTTGATTTTACACTTCAGCAGTGGGTCCAGAGTATTTTTTGATGGACTTTAATACTTGTCCTCACAGATCAGGGCGGGCTGGAGGACGAGCATCTTGAGAGCGAAAGTACTGCTCGTATGTTATAGCCAGTGTATTATCTGGACCTCAATATCATCGAAAGTCTTTGGGGCGCCCTTAGGAGGGTGGTCTCTACCTGTCTACCCCTTCTAACTACTATTCAATAGCTGAAAATTGCTTTTCTACAGGAGGAATGACGGTTACTGCCCTCTGCTGGGCTGGATCACCTGATTGAAGAGATGAAGCGTCGATGCGCAGCTTGTGTCAAGGGAGGTAGGTCACATGCCATATTAAGGCTTGTTTGGTTTGTTTGTATAGCATATGAAATTTTTATAAACGTACTACGTGCGAAGTAAGCACTTAAAGGGTAAAAATATACCTCAATATAGTTTCTTTAATTTTATTATTATACTAATGAAAATTATTACCCAATCTTCTTGTAAAATTTGGAGTCAATCAAAGTAGAATTTGTTTAGTTATATGGGATTTATTGCTACGTGCTTAACTTTTGGAAGGCAGTGTATATTTTCTATTTTCCCACAAGATAACAAAACTATTATCTATTATTTTAGAAAAAACTATTATCTATTGTTTTGAAATTTTACATGTGAGCTTAGTTAGCTAGTTCTTATTCATTTGTTCCGAGAACTAGAATTTTGCCGTTTGGATAGATAGATTTTATTTAAGCAGGAAACAGCTTCGTGAAATTATGGTAATTTAAAATTAATAAAATTTTAAGACTTTAAAAATTTACTTTTTTTAAAAAAAATTTTGGTTTAGGATAAAGACATATGTTAGCTTCACAAAGCATAAAGAATTTTCTTAGTAGTGAAGTTTTCAAAAATTAACTTACGGGCACTCCATAACTGAAACTATTGTTTTCCTTATTATAATTATTATTAATACACTTCAATATATATTAAAGTAATGGAATTGTTTTTATAATCTGTAGAATTTCTAATACATTGTAAAGAACCCTGCTGTCCCAGTCGAGATTCAACTCGCCAGCTTCGTACTGGCCAACCGGTGCTCTCGCAATTGAGCTCCTGGGATGAAATTGCAAGTTCTTGAAGCCGAAGTGAAACTCTACATTCCCTTGCAATGTCCCCTTTAAGAGAACCGAATCACTCACAGTTGACGAATGGAGATTATCAAAGTGATCATTTTTTAACACTTTACAACAAAGTTGAAAAGTGTTTATGACTTTGTTCATTCTGTCTGTCTGTCTGTCCGTTAGCACGATAACTGCCGTAAAAATGACTTATGGGAATATAAATGAATAATATCACCCAATTAGTTTTGGGTTGAACCCGGGTTGAAAAAATGAAATACATTGAGCCCTATGGGACCTAATTTTTCAAACATTTTTTAAGCGGATTTAAAATTCACAAATTGCTTCGAAAATTTTAGGTAATAGTCAAATTGTTCCATAAAATATATAAAAAAAAATTCAGCGAAATATATTCAGTAGTTTTTGAAATAAAAATTAAAATAATAATGACACATCTTATATGAAACGATTACGTGACCATGATATGAAACGATCACATGACCCACTTCAAAATGATATATGGCATCCATCTTGTTTCAAAATCGTGATTTTTTAAAGTTCTTTTTAATTCATATTGAGTGTTGTATCCGTCCTAAAACTACTTTATTTTTGCTTAAATTCTGTGCATCTACATACTAAAACAACACAATGACAATATATTTGAGTTTAAATTCTCATTCAAATTTGATTATTTCTCCAACTAAGCCTATTTTTCACCTATGTAAAATGTAAACAGCAAAATATGTAGAATGAGTTGTATTAGAATTACTGTATTTCTTTAACACAAAATAATTCAGTCCATGGAGTCTGCATGGCTGATATGAATGAAATATTAATTGATTTTATAAACAGAAGGACGATTTTTTTCGATGAAGTTTTAAGCATAGAGTTTATGAATTGTAGCTCCATGGTCTTAATTTTTAAATAAAATAAATTATTATAGAATTGTGATGAATGAAATGCTGCTTTTATAGAGAGATCCAGGCGTGTTATTTTTTCTATGACGTCATTTGAATTTATTTCAGTTGTTTTCGATGAAGTTTTCAAATATAATAAATTAGCGTAGTATTTTGATAGTTTTAAAAATATTACCGCGGAATGTATTGCATTTTAGAGATATTTAAACCAAGCAATTTATATTTCAATGCCGTCATTTGAATGAAGTTCATTTTTTTCAACGAAGGTTTAAGTTTTCAAATATAATAAATCAATGTAGTATTGTGATAAGTTTTAAAATATTACCGAGGAATGTATTGCATTTTCGACTTTTGAAATAAAATTGCATTGAAGTTGGAAAGTGTTTCATAATCAATGCTTTAAGCATGATTGACCTTTCTTGTTTTTTTTTTCGATGCCAATTATTAATTTACGTCCGTCTACATTCAAGAACACGAGGAGGAAAGAGCACGTTCACGAATGGACGCCCAGACTATCGGCTTGCTTAAAGGATGTAGAAACAATCCTATATTGTACGTAATCACTAAATTTTCAAGATAAACTATCGAAAATTGTACTTAATCATTAAATTCTTAAAACAGACATTCGGAGTTTGTACGCAATCACTAAACTTTCAACACAGACATTAGGAAAGTTAATTTACACATTATACTGATGTTGCTGGTTAAAAAAAAGTATTTGTCAGAGTGCCTAATGTCAGCTTCAAAAACGGAAAGTACTACGTTTTGGTTGAAGTTGGCAACTATTCTTAGAATATCTTTTGTATGATTCCTACTTTGATCATTATTGCCTGCTAATGCTTGTTTTTAACACTTTACAACAAAATTGAAAAGTGTTTATGACTTTGTTCATTCTGTCTGTCTGTCTGTCTCTCCGGTAGCACGATAACTGCCGTAAAAATGACTTAATCAAAATGAAATTTTAGTATGTTGTTCAGACGGTCTGTAGGACCTATGGGAATATAAATGAATAATATCACCTAATTAGTTTTGGATTGAACCCGGGTTGAAAAAATAAAATACATTGAACCCTATGGGACCTAATTTTTCAAACATTTTTTAAGCGAATTTAAAATTCACAAATTGCTTCGAAAATTTTAGGTAATATTCAAATTGTTCCATAAAATATATAAAAGAAAAAATTCAGCGAAATATATTCAGTAGTTTTTTTAAATAAAAATTAAAATAATAATACCACCTCTTATATGAAGCGATCACGTGACCATGATGTGAAAAGATCACGTGACCCACTTCAAAATGATATATGGCATCCATCTTGTCTCAAAATCGTGATTTTTAAAGTTCTTTTTAATTCATATTGAGTGTTGTATCCGTCCTAAAACCACTTTATTTTTGCTTAAATTCTGTGTATCTACATACTGAAACAACGCAATTACAATATATTTGAGTTTAAATGCTCAATTAAATTTGATTATTTCTACAGCGAAGCCTATTTTTCACCTATGTAAAATGTAAACAGCAAAATATGTAGAATGAGTTGTATTAGAATTGCTGTATTTCTTTAACGAAAAATTATTTAGCTTATGGAGTCTGCATAGCTGATATGAATGAAATATTCATTGATTTTACAGAGAGAAGGACGATTTTTTTCGATGAAGTTTTATGCATAGAGTTTAATTACTTGTAGCTCCATGGTCTTAATTTTTAAATAAAATACATTATAATAGTATTGTGATGAATGACATGAATGGGAAATTATTTATGAATGAATTGTTGCTTTTATAGAGAGAGCCAGGCGTGTTACTTTTTCTATGACGTCATTTGAATGAATTTCAGTTGTTTTCAATGAAGTTTTCAAATATAATAAATTATCGTAGTATTATGATAATTCTAAAATTATTACCGAGGAATGTATCACATTTTAGAGATGTTTAAACCAGGCAATTTATATTTCAATGCCGTCATTTGAATGAAGTTCATTTTTTTCGATGAAGGTTTAAGTTTTCAAATATAATAAATTAATGTAGTATTGTGATAAGTTTTAAAACATCACTGAGGAATGTATTGCATTTTAGACATGTTTAAATAAAATTGCATTGAAGTTGGAAAGTGTTTCATAATCAATGTTTTATGCATGATAGATCTTTCTTGTTTTATTCTTAAATTGACTGAAAGAGAAAACATTCTTAACAGTTTTAAATCGATTATCAATCATTGCAGTGAAATCTGGGACGCATGACTACAGCTACAAATTTGACGAAATGTACCCGATTTGACGAATTTTGAAACGAATTATAACCGCCGCGCAATTCTCGTGGAGATATGCCACTGATTTTTAAACATGCAAGAAGCCAGTACATTCTGAATGCATTTCATTTGTGTTTCGAAAATACGATTCTGTTTGTGTACTTATTTACTGTTTTATTGCATCTGAAAATTATTTTATATATAGAACTTTTTTCCAGAAAGCTAGAAAGTCAATATTTGTTACTTTTCCTGTATACGCTTATTGCTGTTTACTTTGAACAAATTATCAAGATTTTTAAACTCGTTCTTGTATCCTGAAACTATAATCGCTAAACCAGAAGATACAATGCAACAGTATGTACGTTAAACCTACAGCAAAACTTACTTTGCCTTTCGAGTCGTAAGACAAGGAATGGGATCTGCTTCTAAACAAGTCAATCATCTTGGACATAGTCCCTCCTTTCGTTTCAGACCCAGACCTAGGCCTTGGCTTGCACTCTCCTGGCAGATGTAAGGGTTCTAAACGCGGAGGATCTGAGTCCAAGGATGTCTTCCTAGGCACACTAGTCCCTAAGATAGAGTTTTTGAGGGTAGTTAGGAAAGTAGGGCGTTTTCCCTTGCTGTCCGACTTGGACCTGGGCCGAAACTGGTCAAAGAGTGTGGCCCGGCGTGAAGGGCTGACCCTTGTTAAGACGTCGTCACCAGACTGTCTCCGGTGTCGGCCCGTTGAAGGCAATGTGGTGGCTAATCTGTATGCACCTCCGGAAAGACTTCGCATGCGAGTCCTTGGCGGTGGTGTGGAGAACTCTTCTTCTGGAGGGGGGCTCTGCGGAGCGGGAGAGTGTGTGCGATCCGCATCTTCTGTGGTAATGATAGGCAAAGGGCATGACACTTGGTCCTGAAACGAAAGGGAAAAAAATCTGAAAAATCTCATAATGAACGACACGTTTAAGAGAAAATTAATTTATTAAAAAATACAATATTATAAATAAGTTAATTTTTCTCATTTATCTGCCTGTCCCTCTTGGCCACAAATTTGACGAAAATCGCCAATTTGGACTTTTGGGAAATGTTTCAAATGTATTTGGAAAAAAAACAAAATTTAATTTCTTTGATAATCAATGTCGCTTTGTGCTTCAGTTATCCAGATAGATTTGAAGTACATGCTCGAAATACAGTACTAGCTCCAAAAGCACTGAGGCAGATTTTTCTAGAAGATTCGAAAGGCTTGTAAGGATTAACAATTTCTATTCTAGACTTCTTATTTTTCAAGCAGTGTCTTTCTTCCCCGGGGAAAGAAGAGTCTAAATTTAAATAACAGCCACGCAGATTGCGATCGACAGGTGGAGCTGGCAACCGGGTTATAAAAAGGCAAAGTGCAAAGCACGAGTGAAAAGATACGGTTCGAGATGATACGAGTTGGTACGACATAGAACGTGGTGTGTTTGGATGCAGACGATAATAGAAACGGTAGACCATGTATATTCTGATTTATTATGCGTAATTTACGTTAATGGAATTTATTTTTATGATTTCTAAAGTTTGAGAATAAACTTTATAAAAAGATGTTGTTTTTATAAAAAGATGCCTGCGTGTTCATTCCGACGCCTTCGCAGGCTTAGTCAGGGATATTTTACTATGGTAAAGAGGTTTCTCAAGCAGTTTGTTGATAATTTATACAAAGGATAGTCACCATCGTTTTCGAACAAGGAAGTTTTGAATTTGATATTTTTATGGTTGAAAACATTTATGACACCAGCCTATTTCAAAAGCGAGTTTAATTATAGCAGTCAAAAGAACGTATCGTATTGCAAATGTAGATGAAAATAAGGAAACTGTTTAGACACAGACTTGTGAAATAGCGTGAAAGAGTAGTGCAATGAAATTAATTAAAATGAGCTCCTAGTTTAAGAATAGAAATTTTAAATAAAGGCTAATGCAAAAGAAGCAATTTTAGTTTAAAACTTCTTCATCTTATATGGTTTTCGAAATATTTATTGCTTCAGATGCTTGACGCAACTCATGCAAAGAGTATTTATATTTTACGAAATTACTCATCTTGAAATTTTTGTTAAGGGCTATTTTAAAGGTGGTGTTCAGTGGTGAAGTGTAATGAAATAATTTGAGGAGACATGAAACCAGAGACCAAAATTAGTAAGTAAAAAATTTTATGCTGTGTATTTTTACACGGTTACAAATAAAATATAACTGAATTGAATTAAAAAAAATAATGACATTTAAAAATAATTTCTATCAAAGACTACAAGACCTGTAAACTGGTATTTAAAAACACCATACATTGTATACATGTACTGTATACATGTATTGTATACATTGTATACATGTACTGTATACACGTATTGTATACATTGTATACATGTATTGTATACATTGTATATATGTATTGTATACAATAAGATAGATATTTTTTACCGTACTTGTTTAGAGTACACTCTAAGAAAAAAATATGCATCTTATTTATCATTATTTTAAAGCTCAAAGAACACAAAATTGAGAATTATCTGATAGTCTGCCATATAATTAAAACAAAAATTTACTTGGTCATAAATTATTTGTGTAAATAGTGTTTATCTTGACGTTTCGCCACTGGACTAGTATTGAAAATGCAACAAGTCAGTTACGGTCTTTAGTAAGTAACTAAAGTACTGTTATGTGTGAAAAAATGTAGTAACTGGACGTTACAATTACAATCTACCCTTTCCATGTATCAATAAGTTACTTTTTATGTTATTTAATGCTATTTCGAGCTCATAATGATCATTTAATATCTTCCTATACTTTTTCACATCCAACAGATTTCCAATAGACGATTCAATAGAAAATAACGAGGCATAATAAATTCGAAAAAAAAAAAAAAGCCTGTATTTTAAAACTTATGATATACAGAAATTTTTCTGTGAACATGTTTAAAATGCGGAAAAAAAGTCGATTGCGGCCTTCTTAAAGCAGAAACTTTGTGTTCAGTCAAAATAAACTTAAAATTATTAACGAAAACAGAAATAAACTATAACAAGAAAAATCAATCATGCATAAAGGATTGATTATGAAACACTTTCCAACTGAAATGCAATTTTATTTAAACATCTCTAAAATGCCCTACATTCAGCGGTGATATTTTTAAAATTATCACAGTACTACGATAATTTATTTGACTTGGAAACTACTCAAATAAATTGCTGTAGTACAGTGGTCCTTAAAGTTTATAAATTTCATGAATTTTCATTTTAAAATTAACGGTTACAATATCAAAGATAAATAAATAAATATATTATAGCGTAAAAGCACGTGTCCAAATAACTAAAAATCTCCTAAATTGCATTTTCTAAATAACAGACGCATCTAAATGGCAAATAGAATTCCTGACTCCGAGGTGTCCGTTATTGGGATATTCTACATTTATTAAAGTTTACCTCCCTAAGAGATTTAGCAGTTAAAATGTTTAATGCTTATTGTTCGTTAAACAGAGACATGTAGATAGATCACTATTTAACAACATTCTTAAAATAAACAGGATGCTATCAACGGATGTACTGATATATTTTTATTTAGCTTCCGTCTTTTCTAATCTTGAGATTTCCTTTTCATGAAAGAACACCCAAAAATAAAATTCGCAAAATGGAAGGAATGCCAAGTTTTATTTTCCTTACTAGGGAGGTCCGCCCCCTGCTCGCTACTCTTCAGCAACCCCCCCCCCCCCCCCCCAACTCGCTTCGCGAGTCAGAAAGCTTCGGCTCCGACTCGTTCAGATCGCTTCGCGACTGGTTTCAAGCCAAACAAAAGTTTAAATCGAATAACTGTTTATTTCAGCGTATTCCTCTACCATTTCTCTACAATGTACCAAATTCCATATATTTGTATGTTATAGTTTTTGCGATTCGAGGCAGGGAAGCATGACGGACGCGCTTATACAGAAAGAAATTTTTCACTTCAGAACTAGCTCACGAGCTCCACCTTGTAAAAATTCAGCTATGTAGATATATGCCTGCAAAAATTCAACTATGTAGGTATATGCCTGCAAAAATTCAACTATGTACGTATATGTCTGCAAAAATTCAACTATGTAGGTATATGTCTGCAAAAATTCAACTATGTAGGTATATGCCTGCAAAAATTCAACTATGTAGGTATATGCCTGCAAAAATTCAACTATGTAGGTATATGTCTGCAAAAATTCAACTATGTAGGTATATGCCTGCAAAAATTCGTGGTCTTGCTATTGTTAGTCTGTCCAGGACTTGAACACGCAGCTCAAATATTCTGTCTTTGACTTTGACATTATATATTTATTAAATGTTAGTCTGTCCAGGACTCGAACTTGCAGCTCAGATATTCTGTCTTTGACATTAAATATTTATTAAACTAAAGTTTAAATCGTAAAAGGGTTCATTTCAGCGTGTTCTCTACAAATGCATTTCTCTACAAATGCACCAAACTTTATATTTTTGTATGCGACAGACGTTGTGGTACGAGACAGAGAAACTCGAGGAACACGAAATTTGCCAAACATAGCGGAGCCGTCAGCTATTTTTTCTTTATACAGAGAGATTTGTTTGATATTATTTTTGGTGGGACGTTCACAACACAGAATATATTTCAAGGAATATATTTCACGAGGCGGGATAGGAGATTGCACTCGAAGGTCCCGAGTTCGGTTCCCGGCTCTAGCCAAATTAGCCCCATGTTTAAGCGGAGCACGGGGTATCTTCCGAGAAGATGGTGGCATGGAAAGAGAGTGCGGTCCCTAAGAGTGTCGCCCCCACTGGGTTCCAGTCTAAATAAGGTGGCACTGTCCACGCCGTCCAAACAGATGCTTACACTTTCGGGAAGGTCGGACGGTCTGGGTAGAAAGAAAACAAGAAAGGTCAATCATGCATAAAGCATTGATTATGAAACACTTTCCAACTTCAATGCAATTTTATACAAACATCTCTAAAATGCCATACATTCCTATGTAATATTTTTTAAATTATCATAACACTACAATAATTTATTACATTTGAAAACTTCATCGAAAACAGATGAACTTTATTCAAATGATGTCATCGAAATATAAATCACCTCTACATAAAATCAGCACTTCATTCATAAACATTTTTCTAATCGTTTCATTCATTACAATACTATAAAAATTTATTTTATTTAAAAATTTGAAAAATTGTTATCTACCATATTTATTTTAAAATGTGAAACCTTACTCATATGTAAAATAATTAAACACTTGGAAAGATATTTATTATATAATACATCTCTTTTTTCTTTCTGGGGGATATAACGAGAGTCAGAATTTAATTGAATTTGTTTTTCTCCCTATATTAAATAATTTTTATTTAAAAAACTACCTAATATATTTTAGAAATTTCTTTTATATATTTTATGGGATAATTTGAATATTTCCTAAAATTTTCGAAGCAATATGTGAATTTTAAATTCGCTTAAAAAATGTTTGAAAAATTAGGTCCCATAGGGTTCAATGTATTTCATTTTTTCAACCCAGGTTCAATAAAAAACTAATTAGGTGATATTATTCATTTATATTCCCATAGGTCCCACAGACCGTCTGAATAACATACTAAAATTTCACTTTGATAAAGTCATTTTTACGGCAGTTATCGTGCTAACGGACAGACAGAGAGACAGAATGAACAAAGTCATAAACACTTTCAACTATGTTGTAAAGTGTTAGAAACGAAAGGAAAGGATATATTTTGCATGAACCATAACAAGCATTAAGGATGAAATTAAACCACATAATTACACATAAAAAGATACAAAGCAGCATCCAGCGATTTCGAGGATCCATTAGGTTTGGATCCCCTATGCAAAAAGGACAAAACAAACCCGAAGTCAATAAAACACGAAATGAGCAAAAACAGAAGAACTGGGGAGGTATATAATATAACCCATTATATGTAATTGTACCATTGCATGTAAAATGATCTCAACATTAAAATAGTAAAAAATGCATCGGCTACATCTTTTCTCGTATAGTATACTGCTACCATTTTTTGGGGAATAATCATTGTTATGCCATAGAATATTGATTCCTTGAGCCCGTTGTCGGATATTCCGCGAGAATTTGCAACATCTTACTGTGATGACACATTTTGGTGGATTATATCGTGATGTACGACAAATAATCAATATTTAATTATTTATGAATACAGGCGGAAAGACTAATATGGAAAGACCAAGATGAAAGACCTAGTGATTACCCAAAAATGCTACAAATAATCCTACAACGAGTTCGGGGCAATAAAGCTTTATTGCCCCGAACAATTATCCAGACTTAGTGTATCTGGGAAAAGACGAAGTATTAAAAATATGCTACTGGAAATTACGACACTACAATACAATAGCAATGCCCTGCAGAAAACATGTGATACAAGAAAAAAAAACAACCAATAACAGATTTTCATTAATGAGGCTATAGTAGTGCCCAAAATCTCGCCAAACCAATTCAACAGTGCGAAGTATTAACAAAAAAGATCGATCATGCTTAAAGCATTGATTATGAAACACTTTCCAACTTCAATGCAATTTTATTTAAACAAGTCGAAAATGCAATACATTCCTCGGTAATATTTTAAAACTTATCACAATACTACATTGATTTATTATATTTGAAAACTTAATTAAACCTTCATTGAAAAAAATGAACTTCATTCAAATGACGGCATTGAAATATAATTTGCCTGGTTTAAATATCTCAAAAATGCAATACATTCCACGGTAATATTTTTAAAACTATCATAATACTACGACAATTTATTATATTTGAAAACTTCATCGAAAACAACTGAAATAAATTCAAATGACGTCATAGAAAAAATAACACGCCTGGATCTCTCTATAAAAGCAGGATTTCATTCATAATTTTCTCCATTTCATTCATAATTTTCTCCATTTCATTCATCACAATACTATAATAATTTATTTTATTTAAAAATTAAGACCATGGAGCTACAAGTAATTAAACTCTATGCGTAAAACTTCATTGAAAAAAATCGTCCTTCTCTTTATAAAATCAATGAATATTATTTCATTCATATCAGCTACGCAGACTCCATGAACTGAATGATTTTGTGTTAAAGAAATACAGTAATTCTAATACAACTCATTCTACATATTTTGCTGTTTACATTTTACATAGGTGAAAAATAGGCTTCGTTGTAGGAATAATCAAATTTGGATGAGCATTTAAACTCAAATATATTGTAATTGCGTTGTTTCAGTGTGTAAATGCACAGAATTTAAACAAAAATAAAACAGTTGTAGGACGATACAGCACTCAATATGAATTAAAAAGAACTTTAAAAATCACGATTTTGAGACAAGATGGATGCCATATATTATTTTGAAGTGGGTCACGTGATCGCTTCATATAAGAGGTGATATTATTATTTTAATTTTTATTTAAAAAAGTACTGAATATATTTCGCTGAATTTTTTTAATATTTATTTTATGGAACAATTTAAATATTACCTAAAATTTTCGAAGCAATTTGTGAATTTTAAATCCGCTTAAAAAATGTTTGAAAAATTAGGTTCCATAGGGCTCAATGTATTTCATTTTTTCAACCCGGGTTCAATCCAAAACTAATTGGGTGATATTATTCATTTATATTCCCATAGGTCCTACAGACCGTCTGAACAACATACTAAAATTTCATTTTGATTAAGTCATTTTTACGGCAGTTATCGTGCTGACAGACAGACAGACAGAATGAACAAAGTCATAAACACTTTTCAACTTTGTTGTAAAGTGTTAAAAATATCTTTAGGCTAGAAGAAAGAGGGTGGAGCCTCACGGTGACTGCCTTGACACCAAGAGTACATACCTGCGGGCCCAGCTAACCTATAAGGTTTTTAGCTATAAGTGGGCACCGAGGCGCAACCACTTCATCTCCATTCCAGCAAAGCCGCAACCTCGGTCGCGAAACAGGCAGAATCATTCACCGGGCAGGGACCGAAGGTCCCCGCCGAGCCCGACTCCGGTCACCGGCCAGACCTGGGCTCAGGGCATAAATAGCCACAGTCCCGTGATCCAGCCACCTGGAAGAGTCCGGGGACTGCCTCGTCACTTCCGCAGTTGCATCCGTGAGTCATCAGCAGCGAGGTTGAATTACCCCCGGATTAATTTACCCCCCAGTTTGGAGGATCAAGGCTACAGAGCCAACATCCGAAACCACCATCTTGGGTGGCCCGCCCCGGGGGGGGAAGCCTTGACACCAAGAGAAAATTCTTTTGAGATTCCAACGTTGAATGATACTCTGTGGATTTCGGAATCTAATATGCTTTTTAAAACTATACAAAAGAGGTCTTCAGAATGAGAAGATCACCAATTGATTGCAAGTAGTCCCGTGTGAAAGAAACCAAGGCTTCATTGATAAAACTGTATGGAAACACTCTAAACAACTATTGTGCCCGACGACTAGCAGATACTGTAATAGTTCATGAATAATTATTTTTGAAAACATTTTTTAAAAATAATTTTTTTATAGAATAAAAATTCTCTTCACTGAAGTCTCCGAGAAATTAGCTTTTTTATTTTCGGCAGTAATACTAAGGGTAGCAGCATAATAATGACATTTAAAAGGTGGGTTATTGTGTCTTTATTAACATTTTTAAAATCACAACGCATTATGTAAAAACACTTGGAGTTAATTAAAGGAAATTGATTGTCAATCCACCAACCAAATAACTATTATTAACACTTTACAACAAAGTTGAAAAGTGTTTATGACTTTGTTCATTCTGTATGTCTGTCTGTCTGTCTGTCCGTTAGCACGATAACTGCAGTAAAAATGACTTAATCAAAATGAAATTTTAGTATGTTGTTCAGAGGATGTGTAGGACCTATGGGAATATAAATGAATAATATCACCCAATTAGTTTTGGATTAAACCCGGGTTGAAAAAATGAAATACATTGAGCCCTATGGGACCTAATTTTTCAAACATTTTTTAAGCGGATTTAAAATTCACAAATTGCTTCGAAAATTTTAGGTAATATTTAAATTGTTCCATAAAATATATATAAAAAAAATTCAGCGAAATATATTCAGTATTTTTTTAAATAAAAATTAAAATAATAATAACACATCTTATATGAAGCGATCACGTGACCATGATATGAAAATATCACGTGACCCACTTCAAAATGATATATGGCATCCATCTTGTCTCAAAATCGTGATTTTTAAAGTTCTTTTTAATTCATATTGAGTGTTGCATCGTCCTAAAACTGCTTTATTTTTGCTTAAATTCTGTGCATTTACACACTGAAACAACGCAATTACAATATATTTGAGTTTAAATGCTCATCCAAATTTGATTATTTCTACAACGAAGCCTATTTTTCACCTATGTAAAATGTAAACAGCAAAATATGTAGAATGAGTTGTATTAGAATTGCTGCATTTCTTTAACACAAAATCATTTAGTTCATGGAGTCTGCGTAGCTGATATGAATGCAATATTCATTGATTTTATAAAGAGAAGGTCGATTTTTTTTCGATGAAGTTTTAAGCATAGAGTTTAATTACTAGTAGCTCCATGGTCTTAATTTTTAAATAAAATAAATTATTACAGTATTGTGATGAATGACATGAATGGGAAATTATTTATGAATGAAATGCTGCTTTTATAGAGAGAGCCAGGCGTGTTATTTTTTCTATGACGTCATTTGAATGAATTTCAGTTGTTTTCGATGAAGTTTTCAAATATAATAAATTATCGTAGTATTATGATAATTCTAAAATTATTACCGAGGAATGCATCACATTTTAGAGATGTTTCAACCAGGCAATTTATATTTCAATGCCGTCATTTGAATGCGGTTTATTTTTTTCGATGAAGGTTTAAGTTTTCAAATATAATAAATTAATGTAGTATTGTGATAAGTTTTAAAATATTACCGAGGAATGTATTGCATTTTAGACATGTTTAAATAAAATTGCATTGAAGTTGGAAAGTGTTTCATAATCAATGCTTTAAGCATGATTGATCTTTCTTGTTTATTAAATTAAATAATCTTTTATTACCGCATCGCATCCATATTTTCGTCTTCACTTACCAAAAAAAAGTACATCTTACCACCTTTATTTGTAACTGAATAAAAAAATCAATTTCTTAAGATTTAAATATAACAATTATATTAACACAAAATCGTTATAACATATATATATACTGTAAAATGTTGGTTTGTAACTAGTAAGTTAGATATACGGTGAAAATCGCAATAAATAACACTTCTGCTTGTGAGAATAAAACTTTCAATACTTCCTTAAAGATACTTCATACGGAAATTAGGCGACTACAATTGTTTTGAGGGCGTTTTATAACCCTCTTCTTAAAGGCCAAAAAACAGTGGTTTCTCTTAACAACCAGTAAAGAAGAGCTGCCTAAGATCTTCCTTAGCGGTTGTTATGAGAAGTATATGTTTTTAGCCTGAAGAACAGGGCTATAAAACACCGTCAAAAGTATTGAAAGTTTTAGTGAAAATATTTACCATTTTTACTTTCTTATACATAGTATTGAGAAAGTATTGTTTTCACGAAAATTTTCGATTTCTAAATTTTTATGCCAATATAATTTTAAGACCTCCTGAACACGTTTTGACGACAATTTTTGGAGTGATGTCCGTCTGTTTGTATGTCTGTGGTCGATTTCTTGTGTAAACGATAGCGGCCACAAACAACAAAGGATTTTCACGAAACTCTATATCCGGCTTTGTTATTAAAAAATCTAGAACTAGATAGAATTTTTTTTTTTTAAATTTGAGCGAAAACTTCGAAATTTATATGAAATTTCATATTTCTTTAACATGGCAACATAGGACAAAATTTGACATAGTCAATAACTTGACATAAAGGGATTTATTTATAGCTTAATGATCACGAGACCTTATTGCTTTTATCATTGTTGTGAAAAATAGCCGAGATACAATTTTTTTGTTTGCGACGTTATTCCCCTCCTCTCGGGTGACAAGTTACCTACGCCTCAAAGTGTAGTATTGCCAAGTATGATATCAATCGAAAAATTTCTTCAAGTCCTTTAAAGTGAAGGGTAACACACTATAATCGTAATCATTTGGATCCATGATAATTTTTTCTTGCAAAATTTGAAAAAAAAGCTACTAAAAATGGATTCTGGTATGAGAAAGTCGTGTTGAGCCATCTATGGTGTAAGCTATGTTGTAATTCACACTTGTCGAATCTAATACGCGTGAGTCAGGTTCCCACGAGATTATAGAGAAATATTTTAACGGTTACTCCAAGCATAACAAGTTGGAAATAACTGAAACAGATTCATGTTATCAGGATTTTTAATTTCAAATAATGTATTTTGAAATCATGCAAATTACAAATAATTTTACATGTGGATCTAGTTGTTTTACATACTCTTGTTAAATATAAAAATGTCATGGCAATACACCCATTTGTTGTTAAGTTATTGTGCTCACACAGAGAGAGGGGGGGGGGACAAGCAGAGCAATACGAAAATCCTTCTAAAAGTATTATCCAAAATGCAAAGTCACCAAAATCTCTTCTAGAAAAACTAGGCTTACTCCATATAATAGTATGGGGGCGGGGGTGGGGGAATACTCATCGAACCATAATATGAAACAGCATGAATATAAATAGACATTCTAGCATTGAATTTGGGGAATAATTACCCAAGTGCAGCTTAACTATACCAGCGAGCGCAGAAAACAGATAGGTTGGATAGGTGCCAAATCACGTGTGGAATCACGCTGATAATTGAAGCAGACACATTTCGGCTAAAGGTCGTCAAAACCTCATGCGAAACTTTGCTCATATTGAAATAAATAATCGAGCGGAAACAAAGTTATAAGAATAAAATAAGTGGAAAGTTTCCACTCGACTTTCTCATACATTCATATTCCGCAGTGATTAATTACACTAGTATCAATCATCTTATTGTTTAACGTGTTTTTGTCTTTCCAAATATTCCTGAATTCCATCGAACAATGAGGGGTCTCCAAACTTTTTTGATCACGTACTCCTAAGACCTACTCACATATCCTATGGTAAATACAGATGCAAGATTATTTTTTCCTGTTCTAAACCGGTGTTGGTTCCAATACGGAGGTTTCGTACACTGTAAAACATTTGCAAGCATGTTACTAAAAATGTCATTAATATATATATATATATATATATGTATATATATATATATATATATATATATATATATATATATATATATATATATATATATATATATATATATATATATATATAAAACCCTCCGGCAGACAATAATTAACTGATTATTTCAGAAATGAATCTGGAATTTTCATGAACGCTTCAAATTATAGCTTTTCTTATCAGTTTGCCGGAATTATCAGCAAAGTAGCTACAAAAAATGAGCAAAGGTAGCAGAATGTTTTAGAGTGTATTAGAATAGCATAAGAGTTTTTTTTTTTTTTTTTTTGCTTTAAATGGTCGTTTTGGTTAAGTAATATCCATAAAATCTTAATCTTATTGCGTGACGAAGGTCAAAGTGCCTGGCCATTTGGAAAAAAAAAAAATCTTATTGCATTCATGGTCGTGTAAGTTAAAAATACAAGTTAATATTGTTATTTTTAAATTAATAATCTTATTTTTCTCTGCCAATATAAAACTTGTCTTGGAGGGGAGTACAAAAAGAAAATATCAAAATTTCTTAGCATACTCTATGTATTGACTCGCGTACCCCACTTTTGAGACCACTGATCTAGAACAGTGAATCTTTACACAATTTATTAACCATCCTTCCCGGTCGTCCAATTAGATACTCTAAGTCCTCTGGACGAGTCGGACGGCCTGGGGCTTTCACACTTTATTAACCATGGTCAGCGCGAGGGAATTGCACTCGGTAGGCCCGGGTTCAATTCTCTCCGCTGCCAAAACTGCCGCCGTGTTCACGCGGACTACGATCACGTTAAACATGTGGGTCCGTAAGTCCTTCCGATAGGTTGGTGGTAGGGGAAGGAAGATACGGTCCCTGTGGATGCCTCCCCCACTGGGTTCCGGTCTAAATTGGGTGGCTCTTCTCGGCCGTCCAAACAGTTACCTTACACCTTTCTGGTAGGTCGGACGGTCTGAGTCTCAACAACAACAACACTTTATTAACCACGGACAGAAAGAACCTAACGGAGACGAATTTTGATTTGACACCCTGTGGGTGAAACAAATGGTTTTCGAAAAGCCTTTCCAGACCGGCTGTCTAAAAGGTTGAGCACATTTATTACTAAATTTATTCAAAGTAATTAGTAGCGTAGCGTGATATTCTTGACTGGGGACAATTGCCATTTTAACTTGGAAAAGGTTTTTGTATGATAAGTAAATTTATATTGGAATTCGCACTTTCAATAAGTTTTATTTCTTCGGGAAGTAAAATAAAATAGTTTAACATAAAAATACTAAGAGTGAATGAAATGCACAATATTTCAAAATATATTACCTATGTAACCTAACTATTTTAAAATATATTACCTATACCATACAAAGTATAACATTTTAAATGTTTGCTTATTTCTAAATTAGTTGAGCTTTTACAACCATTTTATTAAATATGAAATCATGGTCGCTCATAGGGGAGGACACTCTCCCCCTTGAATATTCAAGATAACAAAGGCGAGAATCAATCTAGACTATGTTATACATTTTATTCTTGAGTTTACACCCGCCCCCCTTTCCGCAAAACGTTTTACATGCGCCCATGTATGAAAAAGTGCACTGAAAATTTGTGAGAAATCTGGAACATAAGCTTAGTTGAAAATCATTGTATGTCCCTAAGCAATATTACTTATTAATTATTTATAAATACTGTACTGTGAAAACTTAAAAATATCTCATAATTACAATATGCTAAGAATCCGCTAAAAAATTATCAACCACTTTTATTTAACTGCGATTCTCGTCTAACAGGGGATTTTAAAGGGAAATGAAACTTATTCTTTCTAAGACTCCCAAAAACGCAAACGGATGCTTCGCCATATTGATGCGAAGCATCCGTTGGCATTAAGAGCTAAGTCTACTTTGCAAACCACTTAAGTTTAATGGTAGTCATTATTAGTATATTTCTTCGTCTTGAGATTGTTTAACGTTAGGTAAATCCTAGGTTATTCATGAAAAATGACTCAAATTCTTTAGTATTGCAAATATTGATTATTTCCTGCAAATAGTAATTAGTAGAAACATGTTTGACACCAAATGGAGGATCCATTAGGTTACACTACCCACCCTCACCTACCCATCATTGATGAAACGTCATGTCCCACATCCAATCATTGATTGTGTATAAAGGGTTGAAATGGAGAAGCAAAAGCCACGCCTTCCTATAAGCTAGCTTCCCATGTTAGTTAATCAGCTAGGGAGGAGTTTAACAAATGGGTGGTCTTAATGTCATGTTTCTCCTTATTGAAGATGAAGGCTGGATGATTTTAGCTTCTAAAACATTAAAATATGCGTTTTAATGGGAAAAATACTTTGAATCGTGTCATTTTAAGCAAATAAAATGTACCAATTTTCTAAATAATACATATATCTTTGCAAAATTATTTTAAAAGTATAATAAATAAAAGTATTTTTAAATAACCCTTTAAAATAGATTTTAAGCTGGGGAGGCTCAGCTTTTTAGCCTCAATGGACGCTACGCCACTGAAAGTAATAGGCGAAAAGATGAACTAAACATTAACTTTCAAATTACCTATCAAAGTCCTAACGCAATTGTCAGATACAATAAAACAGCAGTTAAATATAGGACGAGTTCTCTAACAAGCAAATCGTATTATTAAAAACATCGATATATTTTGTTCACAAAACACTGACTGAAATCTTCTGCGCTGAATACCAGTAACATAACAGCACGAACACAGCCATGACAGCTCTGAAATAACTTCCATAAAAAAATTCCAGAACATTTTTAACAAAAAAAAATTATAAATACATAATTATGGGCAAATATATGGCGATAAAATCAATATTTAAGTAACTAGACATTTTTTAACTAGTCATTTCATCAGCGCCTCGAGCGTTCTCAATAGCTTGTGGTCATTAAATGTGACCCCCCAGCAAAAGGATATCAAATTGTGTTATTTTTTCGACAGGTAAAGTTGTGTAAATTTTTTATAAAATCCCTTTGTATCGTCATTTCTAATTCGATATATATATATATATAAAATATATATATATATATATATATATATATATATATATATATATATATATATATATATATATAAAATATATATATATATATATATATATATATATATATAAAATATATATATATATATATAAAATATATATATATATATATATATATATATATATATATATATATATATATATATAAAATATATATATATATATATATAAAATATATATATATATATATATATATATATATATATATATATATATATATATATATAAAATATATATATATATATATATATATATATATATATATATATATATAAAATATATATATATATATATAAAATATATATATATATATATATATATATATATATATATATATAAAATATATATATATATATATATATATATATATATATATATATATATATATATATATATATATATATAAAATATATATAAAATATATATATATATATATATATATATATATAAAATATATATATATATATATATATATATATATATATATATATATATATATATATATATATATATATATATATAAAATATATATAAAATATATATATATATATATATATATATATATATATATATATATATATATATATATATATATATATAAAATATATATATATATATATAAAATATATATATATATATATATATATATATATATATATATATATAAAATATATATATATATATATATATATATATATATATATATATATATAAAATATATATATATATATATATATATAAAATATATATATATATATATATATATAAAATATATATATATATATATATATATATATATATATATATATATATATATATAAAATATATATATATATATATATATATATATATATATATATATATATATATATATATATATATATATATATATAAAATATATATATATATATATATATATATAAAATATATATATATATATATATATATATATATATTTGTTGATTCGGAAGCTAAGACGGATCAAATGAGACCAAAACCGAGATTCTAACTCGAATAGAAGTGATCAATCATTCTGAAAAGTGGTTTTGTATTTTTTTAATTATTATTTTGCATCGTTACCCCTAATTCAAATATTACATTTTTTCGTAGATTTTGAAATTACGGTGGATCCAATAAAGCCAAAATGAAGTTTCTAATTAGAGTGTAAATGTTCGATAATTAAGACAAGTTATTTTCAGTTTTTCAACTATTCCTTTGCACCGCCACCCCTAATTCGAATTTTTGAAACCTTATACATTTTTCTTTTGTCTCGAAGTTCAGATGAATCGAATAACACCAAAACTAAGATTTTGACTAGAGTAGAGGTGTTCGATAATTTTGGTACATCACACCCCTCTGTCCAGTGCATATTATATACTATATATGTAATTTTCACTTTCTCATGCGAAGTAGTGAGAAAGTAGTTTCCACAAAAATTTTGGATTTCGAGATTTTGATGCCAATATATGTTTTAAAACCTCCTGAACTCGTTTTGACTCTTTTTGGAATTATGTCCATCTGTTTGATGTCTGTAGTCGATTTCTTGTGTATACAATAGCACCCACAAATATTAAAGGATTTCCCCGAAACTTTATATCCGACTTTGTTATAAAAAATATAGAACTAGATAGAATTTTTACTTTCCTTATATACATAATGTATAAGGAAAGTATTGTGACGGGGTCGAAAATTCGAATTCGAGTTTTCGACGGGAGAGCACGTTTCAAGCATCCCTGATCACGAATCAAACATTTTTGAAGTGATGTCTGTGTGTGTGTGTGTGTGTGTGTGTGTGTGTGAAAGTATGTGTGTGTGTGTGTCAGTGGGTCTGTGGAGACGATAACTGACGAACGAATGGACCGATTCGAACCAAATTTGGTACACAAATCACAATCCGTAAACACTGGAAGCCTATTGTTTTTATACGCAATCGAATGTTCAGAACGCCCCTAAATTTTCGAATGAAATTTTGAAAAAATCGTCAAAAAATCAAAACCACTAATAAAGTTACGTACATAGACATTTCTTATGTAATTTTTTATTAGAAAACGATTGACATAAATTTTAGAACGCTAACATGAACCGTTCTTGAGATATTGCACATTTTTCAAAAAAATTATCAAAAAGTCTTATAAAATAGAAAAAAAAATCCTATTGAGAAACATGTTCACTTTTCATATGTAATATCATTCGATAAATTAGGTGACATCATTCTCGTGGATCTAGCTCGTTCCATTCATAAAAAAAGATACGTTGAGTAATACTTTTGTATTTGAACGCCAATAGTCATTTATCTGCTGTAAGAACAACTTATTTCTTTGTCCATAAAGCTTGGCGAGATTTTGGCGACGAATTTGACGGAATGTCGCCAACTTGGCGACTTTTTTGAATGTTGCCAAATTAACGAAAATCTCGCCAAATGGATAAAAATGACGCTAAATCAATGAAAATGACGACTCATTGTCGAAATTTCAATATCTTGGAAAGAATATTAGTATCTACTGTAAGAAAAACCTATTTTTTTACTGTAAAAGTAGTAAATTCATTACAATATATAAGGAAAGTCATGTGTTGCCCACATCAGATTTTTTTAACATATATTTCTATTATTAAATTTTATACATTTTTAACATGGCAGCTTAGGACAAAATTTGACATAATCATGCATAAAAGGGTTTGTTTATGGCTCAATGATCACGAGACTTAATACTCGTAGTTTAAATCATTGATGGGAAAAAAAAGCTAAGATACAATAATTTTTTGGTTCGTGACATCATTAGCCCCCCATTAGGGGGCAAGTTACTCCTCCAACGGTGGATACTTTGTCAAGTATGATATCAATCGAAAGATTTTTTTTTCAAGATCTTTAAAATGAAGTGTAACACGTTATAGTCGTAATCATTTGGATTCACCATACCGATTTTTCATATTTTTTTTTCTTGTAAAATTTGTAAAACAAAAATGAATTCTGGTATGACAAAGTTGAGTTACGTCCCACTTCACTTAATTACATTTACTGGCGACTGGCATAACTTAAAGAAAAATGACTTGTACCATTTCTGAGATATCGAAAAACACACAGACAGGCATACACACGTAAGCCACATATTTGCGAATGAGGAAACTATTAAGTAGTTTTCGAGCTAGAATGGATACATATATTGAAATGACGCACATATATACTTATGCAAGGCGTATGAGATCATTATTAGATTTGTGTATGGGGTAATGTATATTGCGCCAACGCTCCACTCCTGAAAACGCCACAGAATGTCGTTTGTAATAAGAAAATTTTTATTTTATTTTATTACTTCAAGTTTTTAATAACAGCAGTTGGCAAACAATTTTTTTTTCACCCCTATGGGGAAACATAGTGATTCTTAATAAATTTTGACATTGACAAATTCAAAAGTGTGAACCAATTGGTCTATCACCTACAGTTATTAAGAGAGAAAGGATTAAATTTTTAAAAAATATAATGTCGGCAGCACATGACTTTCCTTACATAATTCAATGACTCTACTATTTTCACAGTAAAATAATGATGTACGTTCAGCTCAAATTGCTGCTAAACATAAAATTTAAATAACTTCTTTAAAAGCAGAATATAATAAAAAAATTAAAGGTATCGACCATCGAAGGCAAAAACAGCCATCTTCGACAGAACGTACAAGAAGCGCAACTTTTACTCGTCAGAGAAAGATCGGTGACTGATGCAGGAGCAGCAAAAGTGGCAGAAGCAAGGTGTTGGCAACGACAAGAGATGAAAAGGTGGGTAAAAACCCAAGATGCAGGAATCAGAGGTGGGCTATAATAAATGTTCGGTAAAATACCAAAGAGGAAAGTGAACTTCACATCACTTGTTCATAAAATCCCAATTAAATTGCACTAGATCCACAAAACAATATTTTTGGCTCTAAACTGTATATTTTGGCACTTTTCTTGATGACAACATGTAAATAGATTTTAAAATACCAAATTAACTTATATTTCGCGTAAATCTAACTCGACAATTAGAAAGATAGGTAGCGTTCTACTAAGCAAAATAGATAATCATCTCTCTAATTAGTCTATGTAAAGCGCCAATTGGGTGAAAATAAATAAAACCGTACAACAATGTTATTATTGAAATAGCATCACGTAAATTGAAAGTTGAAGCTTTTGGCGATGTATTAGTCCAATTCATACGTGCAAAATTTTCACCAAAATGCAATGAATATTTAATTACTACCCCGCGAAATTAATGACTATTGGCGAATTCTTTATCGTTAAAATATAAAACTATACACAAATATATTTTTTTCGTTATGGACGAATGAACTAGTTCGACGAGAATAATGTTGACAAATTTGCCACATAACATTACACATGGAAAGTGAACATATTAGAGATTAGACAATACTTACAGCTTTTTTTTTAATTTTATGTAATTTTTTTACGTTATTGAAAGCTCCGATGTTTTAATGATATTTTTTTAAAAACTCAGTTAGGGGGTTTCCGACCCATTTGATTGCATTTAAAGTCAATAGGGTTTAAGTGTTTATTGTTAGAAATAATCGTACCAAATTTCTTTTGAAACGCTCCAATCGTTCGTGTGATATCGCCCCCCCCCCCCCACCTCCACACATCATATCAAAAACGTTCAATTCGAGTTCAGGAATGTCTCAAACGTGCTCTGAAGCCAGGAAACTTTAATTCGAATTTCCGACTTATGTCACAATTACCTTCTCTATCCATTATATGCATGGAAAAGTAAAAATATGTAAAATTATTTGCAAGATATAAAAGACAATTTTAATAGAAACTGTCTGACAAACATAATTATTGTTCAAGATTAACACAATTTTTACTTTATTTCTCCAGAGATACGCAAGAAGATACTAAAGATAAGCCAAAGACTCCAAAGAAAGGAAATAGTTGTAGCTTCTTGGAGATGCTCACTGGATTCACGACCATTTTGCGGCCCATAAATATATTTTTTTTTTAAACATTATCAGTTGATTAAATTTATTACAAACATATTAACATAATTTTTTTTACAATAATAGTTCGCATGGGGTATCAGTTATACTGTGTATGCATTCACACATTCTAGTCTGTGAATGCGAATCTGTCAAATTCACTTTTGGGAGGAAATTAATATCAACCAATGTAGCAGTTGGATAAAATAAAGAAATTTTTAAACAAACAACGTATCATTAACGAGCATTATAACTAGGGTTTTGCACAACGATGCGATCCAAATCTATAAAGTATGAACAGAAAACAATACAAACTCTTACCTTCACTAATACAGGCATACTTTGAAAGCCTTCACAGATATTTTCTAAATATCGCTTCGTAAACATTCAACAAAATTTACTATTCTCCATTATAACGTTTGACGGAAGAAGGCATTACAAACAAGAAGTCGTTTAGCGAATTACAAAAAACAACAACAATAATAATAATAATAATAATAATAATAATATGGCAATACTCCCTACAATAAAATTAACCTTTGAAAAACAGTAATGATTGCTAGCCAATGCGAAATCAAAATAACATCATAATAAGCCATATTTAAAAAAAAAAAAAACGTGCTAAGCATAAGCGTTTTATAAACGTTCCACGTATTTTATTTCAGTGAAATTATTCCGATAAATTTTTCCAGTTTACCTAAGCTAATTTCTTCTAAATAATTTTTATAAATATATTAAAAGTTGAAGTGTAAATAAAAATAATTACTAAAATTTTGCACAATAAGCAATTAACAGCTAAGCAGACGATATTTTTTCACAACTAAGAATAAAGCTAAATAATACGCAATTAAAATCGAAACAGACGATATTTTGGAATTAAAAATAAATAAATGTATTTAAATACTAATGTAGCATGTAAGTTTTTATTTTTCATTTAGAATTAACAATAAAATGAAATAAAAATTTTCATTGCAAATATTGTAGAATTTTTATATCAAAATATATTTATGTAATACTCATTTCGTAGTTGATATATGTTGCAAATTCATTCCTAACTACCGTTATAAAGACATCAATTGTTTCATAATACGAAACTTATCTCACACTTCAGTACATCCTTGCAGAAAAACTACTTTCCGCACGTAAGGTATAAAAACCGACAATTCACTAAATCACTGGCCAATCATTTCGTAGTAATCCCACATGTAATCCGATTTTTTATTCAATAGAGGTTTGGCAACACGTGTGGCAGAACTGAAGGGTACAATAACACAATATTTTCAAAAGCAAGTTGAAAGTATCGCTTATTGAATCCTGAGAGCAATAAATAGTTTTTAAGAAAAGCAAAACTGGCCTCTCGTGCTAGGACGAAAATAGAACACGGCAAAAGATGCCAAAATATCTGCTGAGGCGCCGAAGGTGCCGTTAAACTTGAATTTGGCGAGCATCATTAGAAAATGTATCAAAAATAATAGAGTAATCAATTCTCTGAATCTATTTTGAAACGATTTGAATTATTTTTAAAACATCTGTACAGTCAGTCAAAAAAATTCTTAAGCACTTGAGAAAATTTCGATATTCAAAACACTATTGGGGAAAATGATTAGAAAGCATGATGCATAATCTTTAGTCCTAAATTTTTAGTAGTTGTAAAGCAGTGCTAGAATTAAAATAACCTAATAAAGACTCATTTAATAACCGTAGAACGGCTCTTAATTTCCAATATCCTTTGAACGGCTCGTAATAAATCTTAAAACACTTTCAATTCATTTCTGGCATTGAGTATATTTACAAATCATCCATTCATTAAATAGTATTGTGTATATTTATTCTGCACTAAGAAATGTACCCGCCGTTGTCCGGGATTTCAATCAGGGATTGATTGAAATCATTCATTATATATTTTTTAAAGGCATTGTCGCGACCCACCCTGTCATATTACATTTATCGTCTGCCCGAGATGGCCGAAAACCCAACATATATATTTACGATAAATACTTCACTGCTTCTTATAGCAAAGGATAGATTGTGACGTCAGTTACAACGCCCACTGCATAGCAACCGGAGCAAAACGAAGAATGAAGCCTTTGCCCAGAGTAATCTAAAATAAGATTTTCTTTGAAAAATCACAGAAAATGAGAAAATATAGTAATTATTTTTGTTAGAATGCGAAGATATACATCCATAATTTTGTCAAACTATAGAATTGTGCTAATCTTCCTTTTTTTTTGGATGCGACGAAAGCAGTATGAAATAACCAAAAATGCATATTGCGATGCATTTAACCTTTTGCTTACCGGGTGGGACAGCGTCCATCCCAAACGAAGAACCTCTCAAAAAGACAGCCGCCAATGACTGCAAAGCGCGATCGAACTGTTTGGGATAGGGTATATCAAATACCTGTATTTTTGAGAGGTTCTTCGTTTGGGATGGACGCTGTCCCACCCATAAGCAAAAGGTTAAAAATAAATAAACAAAAAGGAATTATCCTAAGGATTCGGTTCGAAGACAGTTAGTTAAAATGAACGTTATTCGATATTTCCGACAATGTCAAGACGGAAACGCTGTGATAATATTTTCGATCGCTGAGAACCGATTTGTGTGAAAATTGCTCAAAATCATGTTTCAGCATAAAATAACTTCAAATTTATTAAAAAAAACCTGGACGAGGTCTGTTGTACCGTGAGTTCAGTTAACCCAGTACCGAATTGCATGACAGGGCCGACACTTATGCAACATTGGGTCTACACATATAGTCAGACAAGCATCCTCTTTTATTATGTAAGATGATTTTTATACATATATATATATATATATATATATATATATATATATATATATATATATATAAAATTGAAGATGTTTATGATTACTTGCAATATATATATATACTCGAGAAATACCACAGAAAATTGCTGTAAAAAATTTTTTTGTAAATCAGAAGCCAAGTGTAGCACGATGAGCTAGGCCTTTTATAGCTCCCAAGGAGTTTGGAAATGGAATAAATGGAATCTAGTGAATATTAAAGGAATAAAATGAATATGAAAAGCATTTCTGAAACCATGTACGTTATCAAGGGCCATACATGTTTCATTAATGCTGATTCTACGTTTCTGTGTACACTACTGTAAAATGTATTACAGAAATAATGTACATGGCCCGACGTAGAAGAATAGACAAAGTGAATCAAATACACAAAAAATCAAACATGAATATAAAATATTCTGTTACACCAGCTTGTGCCTAATTATTGAAATGGGGATACAAAGTATTATAAAGAAATATCAAAAGAATATAATGAAAATAAAATGAAAATATATCTACCCCTAGTACTGTGGTACTTCTGGAAAAGCATGTGTATTACCAATCATCTCAGAACAGGTTACAGTGAATTTTTAGTTACTGACTAAGCAGTTTTCGCAAAGCAGGTTAAAGTGAATTATACGAATTGTTTAACTGTTAGAAGAAGACATGGAGATTATGAATTATTTAGAAATGCTAGAGTATGATCTGTCAATATGTTGCTGTAATTGTTGCAAGTTTTTGAATGAAAATTTAAAATGTGTTTTAATAAAAGAAAAAATAAGGTTGGGCGGGTAGTTATTTTTGATAACGGTGTTAATGAATTCATGAAGATGTTCTTTGTAGTAACAAGGTGTGCTTAACATTTTGATTCTTAATAACTGGTTATTAATAATATCTCTATATACAGATTTGGAAAGATTGGAAGAGAAATGTTGAAGTTTATTTACTTTGAAGTTATAAGTTTCTGTTTTGTCATAGATTTTAAATTTTATTGTATTTGCATTTTTAATTGTTAAACTAACGTCTAGAAAATTGATCCAGTTGGATGTATATACATTTTCAATGAGTTGTAGATTAGGTGGATAGAAATCAAAATTTAATTCATTGGCCTCATTAGTAATTCCAATAATAATAAGATCATCAATATATCTGTACATTATATGACTGTTGAAGGGGCTCTGATTTTCGTAAAAATGTAGATAAATGCTGGCCAGTATGGTGTATGATTTACCTCCCTGTGGTATTCCTTTATTTAATTTGTATATGCATTTTCCTTGAACTATATACTGTTTGAACAAAATGAATTTTAATAAAGTTTTGAATTTTGGAAATGATATGTTTTTTGCCTGAGTGAATTGTTCATATAAAAGTAGTATGACTTTATATAAATCATTAATGTCTATATTATTATATAGGTCTTTGAAATCAAAAGTTTTTACATCATGTATGTAAGGGATTAGTTTTATTTTATTAATTAGTTCTATACTATTTTTGATTATATGTGTTTTTTGTGCAGTAAAATAATCATAAACTTGATTGAGTATGATTAGACGTTGTTTGTCAACTGCATTGGTATATGAATTATATCCTATAGTGACTGTTCTAAATGAAATAGGTGTTTTATGGAATTTAAGTATGAGTACCAAGTAAGGAAAATTGAGATTGTATTTTTGTTTAAAAAGTTTGTAGTAAGCTATTATTTGTTTATTTATAACATTGATATGAGTGTATAAAGGAGTTAAAGAAAGAGAGGTACTGAGTTGCAATTTAAGTTCGTCCAAATAAAATTTTTTGCAAATAAACGCATAATTACTGGATGCCTTGTCAACAAATGTGATTACAAATTTGTCTTGTAGTAACTTGATTTCTTTAACGATTTCTTGGAAATTATGCTTATATATTGGAATGAGAAAGTGTTGGATCAAATGTTTTACATGCCTAGTGATTTGTACTTTCCAGCTCTTGAAGGCTTCAAAAGGGCAGTGGGATTTACCTGACATTTTAAATATATATTTGTCTAGATCAATGTCAAAAGCTTGTATTATTTTCTTTTTATTATAAAGAAGAGGTATTCTGTATTTGGATCCATAGCTTAGAAATTGTTTGTATATATATATATATATATATATATTCAAACGTGAAAGATCTTGAGAAATGCATATACTAGCTTCCTATAGTTTTACACTTTATACAGTTTTAAATTATACCGTTTTTATTTATTTATTTAATTATTACATTATTATTATTTATTTACTTATTTATTATTATTATTCCCCCCCCCCAAAAAAAAAATTTTTTTTAAATTCTTACAATTTTAACTTTTTACAACTTTCGACAAACATAGCATAATATACAGGGTGTCCCAAAAAGATTGAAACGCGCTTTAAATCTTTACCTGTTGAAGATAAATGGGCAATGTAAATTGCAAAAATGTTGAAAGTAAGGTAGGAAATAAGACCAAGTTAATGAAATAGTCCTCCCATTCATTTTCAAAAAGTTACACTTTTAAAATTTTATACAATCCCCTTAGACAAATTGGGTCAATCAGAAAATGTTTATTTTTAATGCAATAAGGTCATTAAAAACAAGAAAGATCAATCATGCTTAAAGCATTGATTATGAAACACTTTCCAACTTCAATGCAATTTTATTTAAACAAGTCTGAAATGCAATACATTCCTCGGTAATATTTTGAAACTTATCACAATACTGCATTAATTTATTATATTTGTAAACTTAAACCTTCATCGAAAAAAATGAACTTCATTCAAATGACGGCATTGAAACATAAATTGTCTGGTTTAAACATCTCTAAAATGTTATACATTCCTCGGTAATAGTTTTAGAATTATCATAATACTACGATAATTTATTATATTTGAAAACTTCATCGAAAACAACTGAAATTCATTCAAATGACGTCATAGAAAAAATAACACGCCTGGATCTCTCTATAGAAACAGGATTTCATTCATAACTTTCTCCCATTCATTTCATTCATCACAATACTATAATAATTTATTTTATTTAAAGATTTTGTTTAAGACCATGGAGCTACAAAAAATTAAACTCTATGCTTGAAACTTCATCGAAAAAAATCGTCCTTCTCTTTATGAAATCAATTAATATTTCATTCATATCAGCCATGCAGACTCCATGGACTAAATTATTTTGTGTTAAAAAAATACAGGAATTCTAATACAACTCATTCTATATATTTTGCTGTTTACATTTTACATAGGTGAAAAATAAGTTGTAGAAATAATCAAATTTAGATGAGCATTTAAACTCAAATATATTGTGATTGCGTTGTTTCAGTATGTAGATGCACAGAATTTAAGCAAAAATAAAGTAGTTTTAGGACGAATACAACACTCAATATGAATTAAAAAGAAATTTAAAAAATCACGATTTTGAAACAAGATGGATGCGATATATCATTTTGAAGTGGGTCATGTGATCGTTTCATATCATGGTCACGTGATCGTTTCATATAAGTGGTGTAATTATTATTTTAATTTTTATTTAAAAACTACTGAATATGTTTCGCTGAATTTTTTTTTATATATTTTATGGAACAATTTGAATACATTACCTAAAATTTTCGAAGCAATTTGTGAATTTTAAATCCGCATAAAAAATGTTTTAAAAATTAGGTCCCATAGGGCTCAATGTATTTCATTTTTTTGACCCGGGTTCAATCCAAAACTAATTGGGTGATATTGTTCATTTATATTCCCATAGGTTCTACAGACCGTCTGAACAACATACTAAAATTTCATTTTGATTAAGTCATTTTTACGGCAGTTATCGTGCTAACGGACAGACAGACAGACAGACAGAATGAACAAAGTCATAAACACTTTTCAACTTTGTTGTAAAGTGTTAAAAACAGGAAAATTTCAATCTTTTTAAACTTGATAAGACGATTCCTCGAAAATTGCATTAGATCTATAAAAACCCATTACTAAGCTAGAACGTAGATTTCCTACTAAACATTCTTATCGCTTATGGTTTATCTTTCATAATTTAGAAAATAGTTCGAGTGAAAGCAAGAAGACTAAAATTCTCTCCGACAAAAATTTTTTAGTTTTTCGAAAAAAAATGCCAATATACTAAAATATTGAAATTATCTCTCTCTATATATACATAAAAGGTACTATATTTCCAACAAAACAAGTAAAAGTTGGTGATATTTTTATCTGTTAGGTTCGGAGATATAAGCGCCCAAAGTGTTTATATTTTTCGTAACGCCCGGATGTCTGCCAGAGACTCCCCAACCATACATGTTATTCATATTAAAATCTATAAAATCTATACAATTTGTCCTTTCATACTGTGATTTTTTTTCGGGAGAATATTATATATCAAATTGATGAGGGCGAAAAAACTTAATGCTTTTTATTTTTGCTTGTTTTTCTTTATGATGATGTATTTCCTTTTTTAAATTGAAAGAAAAATAATTTGCCTAAACATATGTAAGTGTGACAAGAAAGATCAATCATGCTTAAAGCATTGATTATGAAACACTTTCCAACTTCAATGCAATTTTATTTAAAAAAGTAGAAAATGCAATATATTCCTCGGTAATATTTTAAAACTTATCACAATACTACATTGATTTATTATATTTAAAACCTTAAACCTTCATCGAAAAAAATTAACTTCATTCAAATGACGGCATTAAAGTATAAATTGCCTGGTTTAAACATCTCTAAAATGTAATACATTCCTTGGTAATAATTTTAGAATTATCATAATACTACGATAATTTATTATATTTGAAAACTTCATCGAAAACAACTGAAATTCATTCAAATGACGTCATAAAAATATAACACGCCTGGCTCTCTCTATAAAAGCAACATTTCATTCATAAATAATTCCCCCATTCATGTCTTTCATCACAATACTATAATAATTTATTTTATTTAAAAATTAAGACCATTGAGCTACAAGTAAGTAAGCTCTATTCGTTAAACTTCATCGAAAAATATCGTCCTTCTCTTTCTAAAATCAATGAATATTTCATTCATATCAGCTAAGCAGACTCCATGGACTATTTGATTTTGTGCTAAAGAATTACAGCGATTCTAATACAAGTCATTCTACATATTTTGTTGTTTACATTTTACATAGGTGAAAAATAGGCTTAATAGTAGAAATAATCAAATTTAGATGAGCATTTAAACTGGAATATATTGTCATTGCGTTGTTTCCGTATGTAGATGCACAGAATTTAGGCAAAAATAAAGTAGTTTTAGGACGGATACAACACTCAATATGAATTAAAAAGAACTTTAAAAATCACGATTTTGACACAAGATGGATGCCATATATCATTTTGAAGTGGGTCATGTGATCGTTTCATATCATGGACACGTGATCGCTTCATATAAGAGGTGTTATTATTATTTTAATTTTTATTTAAAAAACTACTGAATATATTTCGCTGAATTTTTTTTAATATATTTTACGGAACCATTTGAATATTGCCTAAAATTTTCGAAGCAATTTGTGAATTTTAAATCCGCTTAAAAAATACTTGAAAAATTAGGTCCCATAGGGCTCAATGTATTCCATTTTTTCAACCCGGGTTCAATCCAAAACTAATTGGGTGGTATTATTCATTTATATTCCCATAGGTCCTATAGACCGTCTGAACAACATACTAAAATTTCATTTTGATTAAGTCATTTTTACGGCAGTTATCGTGCTAACGGACAGACAGACAGACAGACAGACAGACAGGCAGAATGAACAAAGTCATAAACACTTTTCAACTTTGTTGTAAAGTGTTAAAAACCGCATATCTGTATCCTTAAAATCAACTGAATTATGATAAAGGAAAAAATCTGACTTATGCCACTTTTCCGTACCATGTGAAAGGCTGTTTCATCAGTGAAAATAGGGATCCTAAACAAATTGACGATGGAAATTGTTTAGATCAAAAATACGTTAATAAGTGTCAAAATTCTTTATCACAAATGCATCTAAATAAAGCATTACACAGACAGAGATCCTATAAAGCAGTGGTACTCACTACGCGGTTGGGTATTCTATGTATTATCATCCAGTTTTATCTTTTTTGTGATATGTCACAGATTTATATTACTAATTTGATATATGGTACCCATTGACAATGTTAAATTTTCAATTAAATATAACTCGCTCAATTTTAAAGATGCATATATGCGTTTTCTTTAATAATCTTAATGATCTTGTTGCATTAAAAATAAAAAATTTCTGATTGACCCAATTTTTCTAAGGGGGTCGTATAAAAATTGAAAAAGTGTAACTTTTTGAAAATGAATGGGAGGACTATTTCATTAACGTAGTCTTATTTCCTACCTTACTTTCAACATTTTTGCAATTTACATTGCCCACTTATCTCTACCAGGTAAAGAATTAAAGCGCGTTTCAATCTTTTTGTGGCACCCTATATAAGGAAAGTATTGTTGTTGTTGGGACCCAGACCGTCCGACCTACCAGAAAGGTGTAAGGTAACCGTTTGGACGGCCGGGAAGTGCCACCCAATTTAGACCGGAACCCAGTCGGGGAGGCATCCACAGGGACCGTACCCTCCTTCCCTACTACCAACCTCTCAGAAGGACTTACGGACCCACATGTTTAACGTGATCGTACTCTGCATGAACACGGCGGCAGTTGTGGCAGCGTGCAAATCCAGCGCGCAAACCACCGGGCTACCGCGCCCGAAATGTGGAAAGTATTGTGACAGAGTCGAAAATTTGAATGCGAATTTTCGACAGAAGCACGATTTCGCTCGTTTCAAGCGTCCCTGAACGCTAATCGAACATTTTTCAGATGATATCTGTGTGCGTGTGTGTGTGTGCACGTGTGAGTCTTTGGATGACTCATACACACATACATACACATCGCGCAGCGAGCTTCGACCGCTCGGTTCACTTTTGCGATACAGGTAACACTGCGCGAAGTGGGACAGTCCAGTGGTTAGCGCGCGAGGATTGCGTTTGATTCCCGGCTCTGCCCCCCCCCCCCATCCGAACTGTCTTCGTGTTCACGCGGAGTACGAGCACGTCCCATATGTGAATCCGTTAAACCTTTCGAGGGGTTGTTGGTAGGAGAAGGAGGGTACAGTCCCTGTGGATGCCGCCTCCACTAGGTCCCGGTCTAAATTGGTTGGCACTACCCTGACCGTTCAAACAGATGGCTTACATCTTCGGGTAGATCGAACGGTTTGGTGCGAAGAAGAATTATCTTTTTTATAACTAGCTAATTCCGTAACATTTTAACGTTTTAAAATTGAAGACCTTTCCCTAGTCCGTTCATCCCAAAATTAAATAGGTATCTCGCATACATTGCTTAAAACAATTGTACCCAATTTCAGTAGATCTGTTTGTTCAATGTGTTCGAGAAATATCCCCTCCCAAACTCGGACTGATATACACATATAGACATCACTGAAAAATGGTTGATTTACATTCAAGGATCCTCAAAAGGTCTAAATCCATCTAAATCCGAATGCAGGATTTTTAGCCCCCATCACAATACTTCCCCTTTACATATACTATCTCAATTTGTGTATTTTAGGAAAAGCAAAAATTTGATGTGGATTTTCTCTACAGTCTCAAATTCATTTTCTCTTTATTTCTTTCAAAATTCGTCGAACTGAGTTTAGTTGCACAAAATAGCAAGCATAATTATTTGAATTTACACTGAATTTGTCTTCTTAATTCAATTTTCGTTTTCATTTGTTGACTCGACGTATTTTCAATAACAGAGTAGCGAAAATGCGAAATACTAAGATAACTCGAGAAAGGTTGGTCCTAGAGTAATAGGGTTGGTCTTATTTTTTTCATTGTCAAAACTTGTGTATAAAACAAACCTTTAATGAATACATTTGAACCTATATAGATATTTATTACAGATTTTGACGATTTTCAAAACAGGCAGCTTCATTTTTTCCGATTCGTACAAAAATCTAATCAGCATATGGGCAACCCCCCATGTGATTTATCTACCAAATTTTCAGAAATTTGGACAATTAGTTTTTCAGCTAGCGAGGATGCTGACAATTTTTTTAGGGGCATTTCGCAAAAAAAGGAAGAGTTTTTTTTTCCGAATCGTACCAAAATCTAATCAACACCAGGATAACACGCAAATGACTTACTTATAAAATTTTATGGAATTTGGTCTATTAGTTTTTGAGTTAGAGGGGATACATTCATGGCACAGACACACACTCAGACACAAACACAAACGGCACGCTAAAAATAGTTTTCTCGTATTCTAGAGGATCTTAAACGTGCAGATTCCGTCGAAAACTCGAATTGCGGTTTTCGGCATGATTCCAATACTTTCCCTATACATTACCATGTACTGCGGGAAAAGTAAAACTGTGATGTGGGCAGCACATGACTTTCCCTGCAGATTCGAATTCATTTTGTCATTTTTTATTTCGTTATGCATTAAACTGAGTTTAATTGCAGAAAATTACATGGATATTTTTCTGATATTATATCGAATTTGCCTTTTTATTGCATCTTCGATTCATATGGCAACTTAATTCATTTTTAAATTCATCAGGTCTTCAAAATTACAAAAAAAACTAAAATATCTCGAGAAAAGTTCTTTCTACATGGCGTCAGTCTTATGCGCTTAGATTACATAAAGAACAAGTACTTAATTAATATATTTAAACAATTTTAGTCATTTATTTCAGATTTTCACTATTTTTGCGAGCCATTTCACAATAATGAGTAGACCTTTCTGGTAGGTCGGACGGTCTGGGTCTCAACAACAATAAAGAGTAGGTCAGACTTTTCCGAATCTTATCAAAATCTAATCATCATCAGGATAGCCATCAGGTGAGTTAACTACTGAGTTTTAAGAAATTTCATTAAACAGTTTAACTACAGTGAAAAACGTCTACAGCTCCTAAAAATTAAAAATTTATGTATCTCGAGAATGGTCCATATTAAGAGTAATGAGGTTGATCTTATTCCTTTTATCGTCAAAAATTACGTATAAAACAAGTATTAAATTGATACATTTGAGCATGTACGTAGTCATTTATTTTAGATTTTGGAAATTTTTGCAGATCATTTCATATAAAAAGGCAAGCTCTTCTTTTCCAAATCGTACCAAAATCTAATCAGCACCAGAGTATACTACAAGTGACTTATCTACTAAATTTTGTGAAATTTGGTCAATTCGTCTTTTAGCTAGAGTGAATACATGATATTTTTGCGGGCTATTTCGCAAAATAAAAAAAAAGCCGGGTTCTTTTATCCCATATCGTACCAAAATCTAATCAGCACCAGGGTTACTCACAAGTCATTTATCTATAAAATTTTATGAAATTTGGTCCATTAGTTTTTGAGTTACAGTGGATACATACATTGCACAGAAGTAAAAATACATTATCAGCACAGAAGCCACGTTCGATTTTCATGAGCAATAGACTCCGTAATTGATCAAATTATGCCAGAAAATGAGCCTCCACATAGGGACGTGTTAGAGGGGGGTGGCGAAGAAAAAAAAATGCAAAGTAAAAAATACAGTAATCGGAAAGGACGCACATATATTCCTCAAAATTACATCCAGACTCAGGAAGTTGACAGCGCGATTGACGTCACAAAACTTTTGCCGCTGGATGTCATCTCCCCTTTTCTCGTCTTTCTATTTTTGCTACACAAACACAGTTAGAAAAAAAAGTTGGTAATGAAATAAATGTTTTTCAGGTGGGGATTTATATTTAATTTGATACGGGAGTTGGGGGATCTTGATAAGCGGATTTTTAACTGCATTACCGTGAAAATTATCGAACATAATGAAGTGTCATAGTTGCAAAGCTCATCGTTATAGGTCGTTCCAGAATCGCGCTCCCAGTTCAGCGAACAACATGCACTCATCAGCACACAACTGCACTGGCAGCAAATAACACCTGGTAGTTGCAGAACCTCTGTGGTGATCGATGATGTCAATCATACCACGCAACCATCTTTACATTTTAATAAAATTGAGTTTGGTTTACAGGAGGCTGCAAAGATAAAATTTTTTAGTCATAGAACCCGCCGACGGGGGGCTGATTTCGAATTCGCCGAAAATGTGGTCGATAAGCTGATTCAGTCAATTATTCAGCACTAATTTTCAAAATAAATTTCCATAATTTGAGTATATTCCTCAACAGTGAAATCTTCCAAGATAAATCTTAAAGTATTTATACAATTAAAACGCGTCTGATCATGTCTGTAAGTATGTATGCATGTTTTTTTTTTATTGTTTGTTTTTTTCAATTCCGTTATATCCTTCTTAATTCCAATCTCATTCGTGGATATTTTTGAGTAAGATTGATATATTTTTAACAATTTACAACAACGTTGAAAAGTGTTTATGACTTTATTAATTCTGTCTGTCTGTCTGTCTGTCTGTCTGTCTGTCCGTTAGCACGATAACTGCCGCAAAAATGACTTAATCAAAATGAAATTTCAGTATGTTGTTCAGACGGTCTATAGGGCCTATGGGAATATAAATGAATAATATCACCCAATTAGTTTTGGATTGAACCCGGGTTGAAAAAATGAAATACATTGAGCCCTATGGGACCTAATTTTTCAAACATTTTTTAAGCGAATTTAAAATTCACAAATTGCTTCGAAAATTTTAGGTAATATTCAAATTGTTCCATAAAATATATAAAAAAATTTCAGTAAAATATGTTGGGTAGTTTTTTAAATACAAATTATTTAATATAGGGAAAAAAACAAATTCAATTAAAGTCTGACTCTTGCTATATCCTCCAGAAAGAAAAAAGAGATATATTAAATAATAAATATCTTTCCAAGAGTTTAAATACTTTATATGTAAGAAAGGTTTCACATTTTAAAATAAATATGGTAGATTTCAAGTTTTTAAATAAAATAAATTATTATAGTATTGCAATGAATGAAACTATTGGAAAAATGTTTATGAATGAAATGTTGCTTTTATATAGAGGCAATTTATATTTCGATGACGTCATTTGAATAAAGTTCAATTGTTTATGATAAAGTTTTCAAATATAATAAATCATTGTAGTATTATGATAATTTTTAAAATATTACCGTGGAATGTATCGCATTTTAGAGATGTTTAAACCAGGCAATTTATATTTCAATGCCGTCATTTGAATGAAGTTCATTTTCTTCGATGAAGTTTTCAAATATAATAAATTAATGTAGCATTGTGATAATTTTAAAAATATTTCAGAGGAATGTATCGCATTTTAGAGATGTTTATATAAAATAGCATTGAAGTTGGAAAGTGTTTCATAATCAATGCTTTATGCATGATTGATCTTTCTTGTTTAGTTGATGAAGTTAGCTCCCTTAACATGGAAAATGCCCTCCATTCTTAACTTCAGTTATTAACACATATAGCTTCCGAAGCATTTTATATTTCTTATCAATTACTTATTTAGTTCCTTCTTGTGAGTGAAGAACAAGAAAGATCAATCATGCTTAAAGCATTGATTATGAAACACTTTCCAAATTCAATGCAATTTTATTTTAAAAAGTCGAAAATGCAATACATTCCTCGGTAATATTTTAAAACTTATCACAATACTACATTAATTTATTATAATTGAAAACTTAAACCTTTATTGAAAAAAATGAACTTCATTCAAATGACGGCATTGAAATATAAATTGCCTGGTTTAAATATCTCTAAAATGCAATACATTCCACGGTAATATTTTTAAAACTATCATAATACTACGATAATTTATTATATTTGAAAACTTCATCGAAAACAACTGAAATAAATTCAAATGACGTCATAGAAAAAATAACACGTCTGGATCTCTCTATAAAAGCAGGATTTCATTCATTTCATTCATCACAATACTATAATAATTTATTTTATTTAAAAATTAAGACCATGGAGCTACAATTCATAAACTCTATGCTTAAAACTTCATCGAAAAAAATCGTCCTTCTGTTTATAAAATCAATTAATATTTCATTCATATCAGCCATGCAGACTCCATGGACTGAATTATTTTGTTAAAGAAATACAGTAATTCTAATACAACTCATTCTACATATTTTGCTGTTTACATTTTACATAGGTGAAAAATAGGCTTAGTTGCAGAAATAATCAAATTTGCATGAGAATTTAAACTCAAATATATTGTCATTGTGTTATTTTAGTATGTAGATGCACAGAATTTAAGCAAAATTAAAGTAGTTTTAGGACGGATACAACACTCAATATGAATTAAAAAGAACTTTAAAAAATCACGATTTTGAAACAAGATGGATGCCATATATCATTTTGAAGTGGGTCATGTGATCGTTTCATATCATGGTCACGTGATCGTTTCATATGAGGTGTAATTATTATTTTAATTTTTATTTAAAAAACTACTGAATATATTTCGCTGAAATTTTTTTTATATATTTTATGGAACAAGTTGACTATTACCTAAAATTTTCGAAGCAATTTGTGAATTATAAATCCGCTTAAAAAATGTTTGAAAAATTAGGTCGCATAGGGCTCAATGAATTTCATTTTTTCAATCCGGGTTCAATCCAAAACTAATTGGGTGATATTATTCATTTATATTCCCATAGGTCCTACAGACCGTCTGAACAACATACTAAAATTTCCTTTTGATTAAGTCATTTTTACGGCAGTTATCGTGCTAACGGACAGACAGACAGACAGACAGACAGACAGACGGAATGAACAAAGTCATAAACACTTTTCAACTTTGTTGTAAAGTGTTAAAAAGTGTTTATGACTTTGTTCATTCTGTCTGTCTGTCTGTCTATCCGTTAGCACGATAACTGCCGTAAAAATGACTTAATAAAAATGAAATTTTAGTATGTTGTTCAGACGGTCTGTAGGACCTATAGGAATATAAATGAATAATATCATCCAATTAGTTTTAGATTGAACCCGGGTTGAAAAAATTAAATACATTAAGCCCTATGGGACCTAATTCTTCAAACATATTTTAAGCGGATTTAAATTTCACAAATTGCTTCCAAAACATTAGGTAATATTCAAATTGTTCCATAAAATATATAAAAAAAATTCAGCGACATATATTCAGTAGTTTTTTAAATAAAAATTAAAATAATAATACCTCTTATATGAAGCGATCACGTGACCACGATATGAAAAGATCACGTGACCCACTTCAAAATGATATATGCCATCCATCTTGTCTCAAAATCGTGATTTTTAAAGTTCTTTTTAATTCATATTGAGTGTTGTATCCGTTCTAAAACACTTTATTTTTGCTTAAATTCTGTGCATCTACATACTACAAACGCAATTACAATATATTTGAGTTTAAATGCTCATCCAAATTTGATTCTTTCTACAACGAAGCCTATTTTTCACCTATGTAAAATGTAAACAGCAAAATATGTAGAATGAGTTGTGTTAGAATTGCTGTATTTCTTTAACAACAAAATCATTTAGTTCATGGAGTCTGCATAGCTGATATGAATGAAATATTCATTGATTTTACAAAGAGAAGGACGATTTTTTTCGATGAAGTTTTACGCATAGAGTTTAATTACTTGTAGCTCCATGGTCTTAATTTTTAAATAAAATAAATTGTTATAGTACTGTGATGAATGACATGAATGGGAAATTATTTATGAATGAAATGCTGCTTTTATAGAGAGAGCCAGGCGTGTTATTTTTTCTATGACGTCATTTGAATGAATTTCAGTTGTTTTCGATGAAGTTTTCAAATATAATAAATTATCGTAGTATTATGATAATTTTAAAATTACTACCGAGGAATGTATCACACTTTAGAGATGTTTAAACCAGACAATTTATATTTCAATGCCGTCATTTGAATGAAGTTCATTTTTTTCGATGAAGGTTTAAGTTTTCTAATATAATAAATTAATGTAGTATTGTGATAAGTTTTAAAATATTACCGAGGAATGTATTGCATTTTAGACATGTTTAAATAAAATTGCATTGAAGTTGGAAAGTGTTTCATAAATCAATGCTTTAAGCATGATTGATCTTTCTTGTTAGTAGATATATTCTTTCCAAGATATTGAATTTTCGTCAATGACTCGTCATTTTCATTAATTTGGCCTCATTTTTATCCATTTGGCGAGTTTTTCGTCAATTTAGAAACATTTAAACAAGTCGCCAAGTTGGCGACATTCCACCAAATTCGTCGTCAAAATCTCGCCAAGCGTTATGGATGGAGAAATAAGTTATTCTTACAGCAGATAAATGACTATTGGCGTTCAAATACAAAAGTATTACTCAAAGTATCTTTTTTCATGAATGGAACGAGCTAGATCCACACGGTTGATGTCACCAAATTTATGGCATGATATTACATATGAAAAGTGAACATGTTTCTCAATAGTTAATACTTTTTTTTATTTTACATGATTTTTTGATAACTTTTTTGAAAAATGTGTAATATCTCGAGAACGGTTCTTGCAAGCGTTCTAAAATTTGTGTCAATCGTTTTCTAATGGAAAATTACATAAAAAATGTCTATTTGCATAACTTTGTTAAAGGTTTTGATCTTTTAATGATTTTTTCAAAATTTCACTCGTAAATTTAGGAGGTTCTGAACATTTGATTTCGTATAAAAACAATAGACTTCCAGTATTCACGGATTGTTATTTTTGTACCAAATTTCATTCGAATCGGTCCATTCATTCGTCAGTTATCGACTGACACACTCTCACACGCATATACACACACACATACACATACTTTCACACAAACACACACCGACATCATCTCAAAAATGTTCGATTCGTGATCAGGGATGCTTGAAACGTGCTCTCCCGTCGAAAACTCGAATTCGAATTTTCGACCCCGTCACAATACTTTCCTTATACATTATTGTATATAAGGAAAGTAAAAAGTAATTAACATGAAGAAAGAGATAGAAATAATCGGTTATTTTTTGTTTTATCGGTCCGATTTCAACTAAGTGTCTATCGTTAGCCGTAACGGTTTAAAATAGTTGCTGATAGAAATAGTTTCTGCTGAAAAAAAAGTGACGACTGGATGAGAGCACCGCAGGTATTTCTCTTTATTTTTTCTGAACATACTTTAATTGAATTAAAAAAAAGCAACAAAAAGTTCTAAATCTTTTGAAACCCGTTCCGGACTTCTGGGCCTGCTAGGCATTTTTCTGCGTTGCTTAGTGGCAATCTGCCTTCTCTGCGGATACTTGCATTAAACACTTTTTGGCCAGGTTTCAATCCACACACTCGTGTTTACTCCAGAATCACATAAACATCTAGCAGACAAGGCTGGAAAATGTTGTTGCCGTGAGGAGCTTTTCTTGCTGTTTCGAAGACTAGGCTTTTCTCAGAGCCACCCAATACATTTCAAGTATATACTGAGCTTGAAAGAAAAGCATGGCAAACACTAAAGGGTATTTTATGTGCACTTTAAATCTTTCACAGTTAAAAGACTTCAAGCATAGAAGATTTTTTTTTCTTTCTAAACAGTGTTCTTTATGGGAGTAGTTTAACGCGTTTATAAATCGTCGGTGCCTGGTTTAACAAAGCGCCACAGTTCTCAAAATTTTTTTTTGTATCGAAGAGAGTTCAGAACGTAGCTTCTTAACATCTAAAAGGTTCCTTCCTATACAGAGTGTCCCAAAAAGATTGAAACGCTCTTTAATTCGTTCGTTACCTGTTGGAGATAAGTGGGCATTGTAAATTGCAAAAATGTTGAAAGTAAGGTAGGAAATAAGACTAAATTAATGAAATAGTCCTCCCATTCGTTTTCAAAATGTTACACTTTTTAAATTTTTATACGACCCCCTTCGACAAATTGGGTCAATCAGAAAATGTTTATTTTGAATGCAACAAGATCATTAAAAAAAACCGCATATCTGTATCTTTAAAATCAACTGAATTATGATAAAGGAAAAAATCTGACTTAACCCACTTTTTCGTACCATGTGAAGAGCTGTTTCGTCCGTGAAAATAGGGATCATAAACAAATTGACGATGGAAATTGTTTAGATCTAAAATACGTTAATATGTATCAAAAATATTTATCACAAATGCATCTAAATAAAGCATTACACAGACAGAGATCCTATAAAGCTGGGGTACTCACTACGCGGTTGGGTATCCTATGTATTATCATCCAGTTTTATCTTCTTTGTGATATGTCACAAATTTATATTTCTAATTTGATATAGGGTTCCTATTCACAATGTTCAATTTTCAATTAAATATAACTCGCTCAATTTTAAAGATACAGATATGCGGGGTTTTTTAATGATCTTGTTGCATTAAAAATAAAAATTTTCTGATTGATCCAATTTGTCTAAGGGGGTAGTATAAAAATTTAAAAAGTGTAACTTTCTGAAAATGAATGGGAGGACTATTTCATTAACGTAGTCTTATTTCCTACCTTACTTTCTACATTTTTGCAATTTACATTGCCCACTTACCTCCCAACAGGTAAAGAATTAAAGCGTGTTACACTCTCTTTGGGACACCCTGTATATACTTATATGATATTTAGGAGCCTTATTAACACATATTCAAATCTGCTTGTGTGTGAATGTTTCAATCGTTGACATAGAATCGATTCGAATAAAATTATGTTTATAGTTTGAACTAATCATGCTTTAGGTCAGGTCGAAGACTACATTTCAAATTTCCATCTATGTACTGAGATATCTGGTGAGGTCAAATGTCATATAATGCTAAGTCTAGGGAGAGAAAAAAAAAATTTCAAAAAATTCGCACGCCAAACAGAATTTTCTATTTCTTTAGCATAACTTGTACAATTCTACAAGTTTATAGGCTCTCCTGTACATTAACTATTCAATATTTGATATTTTGGACTTAATTGAGATTTTTACTACTTTCATGAAATACACACTATTAAACAAAGGTACCCCGCTTTGCTTCACTTTCGGATCGCGAAAGACAGTCTAGTGAATTTTATAGTCCTTTTCCGACAAATCGTCAAATTTCAAAACTGCTCTGTCTCTTTTGTAATAATGTCCAAAACGCCATTCCAGATTTTTGCAAAGTTCCCACAAGAGATTTCGTCTTGTGGGAATGAGACGAAATCCAAATTTTTTTTCTTTTAGTTACAGAATGAAAAAATCTGATATGGGCAGCACATGACTTCCTTATATAATGCAATGTATTTACTACTTTTACAGTAAAAACAAAATAGGTTATTCTTATAGTAGATACTTACATTGTTTCCAAGATATTGAACTTTCGTCAAATAGTTGTTATTTTCATTGATTCAGCGTCACCTTTATCCATTTGGCGAGATTTTTTTTTTATTTGGAAACATTTTAAAAAGTCGTCAAGTTGGCGACATTCCGCCAAATTCGTCGCCAAAATCTCGTCAAGCGTTATGGACGTAGAAATAATCTATTCTTATAGCAGATAAATGACTATTGGCGTTCAAAAAGTATCTTTATATCTTAAGATACTTAATCTTAAGACACTTAAAGTATCTTTTTTCATGAATGGAACGCGCTAGATACACAAGAATGATGTCACCTAATTTATCGCATGATATTACATATGAAAAGTGAACATGTTTCTCAAAAAAAATATTCTTTTTAATTTTATATAATTTTTTGATAATTTTTTTGAAAAATGTGCAATATCTCGAGAACGGTTCATGCTAGCGTTCTAAGATTTATGTTAATCGTTTTCTACTAAAAAAATTACATAAGAAATGTCTATTTGCGTAACTGTATTAGAGGTTTTGATTTTTTTGATGATTTTTTCAAAATTTCACTCTAAAATTTAGGGGGTTCTGAACATGCGATTACGTATAAAAACAATAGGCTTCCAATATTCACGGATTGTAATTTTTGTACCAAATTTCGTTCGAATCGGTCCATTCGTTCATCAATTATCGTCGCCACAGACTAATTGACACACACACACACACACACACACACACACACACACATACACACACACACACATACACACACACACACACGCACGCACGCACGCACACACTTTCACACACACACTTTAACACACTAACACACACACTTTCACGAAAATTTTCGATTTTGAGATTTTGATGACGACATATGTTTTGGGACCTCCTGATCATGTTTTGACTATTTTTAGAGTGATGTTCGTCGTGGATCGATATCTTGTGTACATCATAGCTGCCACAAATATCTACAGATTTTCAAGAAACTTTATATTCAGTTTTGTTATCAAAAAACCCAGAACTAGATAGAATTTTTTGAAATTCGAGCGAAAATTTATAAATGTATTCGAAATTTTATATTTTCTTAACATGGCAGCATAGGACAAAATTTAACATAATCATGACTAAAAGGAGTTATTTATGGCTTAATGATCACGAAACTTAACAGTTTCAACCATTGCAGTGAAAAAAAAATCTGATGTGGGCAACACATGACTTTCCTTATATAATGCAATGAATTTACTACTTGTACAGTAAAAAAATAGGTTTTTCTTATAGTAGATACTTATATTCTTTCCAAGATATTCAATTTTCGACAATTAGTCGTCATTTTCATTGATTTAGCGTCACCTTTATCCATCTGGCGAGATTTTCGTTAATTTGGCAACATTTCAAAAGCCAAATTCATCGCCAAAATCTCGCCAAGCGGTATGGACGGAGAAATAAGTTATTCTTATAGCAGATAAATGACTATTGGCCTTCAAATACAAAAATATTACTCAAAATATCTTTTCTCATGAATGGAACGAGCTAGATTCACGAGAATGATGTCACCAAATTTATCGCATGATATTACATATGAAAAGTGAACATATTTCTCAACAGTTAAGATTTTTTTTTTAATGTATGGGATTTTTTGTTAAATTTATTTGAAAAATGTGCAATATCTCGAGAACGGTTCATGCTAGCGTTCTAAAGCTTATGTCAATCGTTTTCTAAGAAAAAAAATTACATAAGAATTATTTATTTGCGTAACTTTATTAAAGGTTTTGATTTTTTGATGATTTTTTCAAAATTTCATTCGAAAATTTAGGAGGGGTCTGAACATTCGATTACGTTTAAAAACAATAGGTTTTCAGTACTCACGGATTGTGATTTTTGTACCAAATTTTATTCGAATATCCCCAAATTTTATTCGAATTTTATTCGTTCGTGAGATATCGTCTCCACAGACTCACTGACACACACACACACACACACACATCACCTCAAAAATGTTTTATTTATGATCAGGGATGCTTGAAACGTGCTCTCCCGTCGAAAACTCGAATTCGAATTTTCGGCCCCATCACAATATTTTTCTTATACATTATGTATACAAGGAAAGCTTTGATTAACTCAAAATTCTATATGAAGGTAGCAAATGTGTTTATGCATTAAAGAAAACAAGAATTATGTACAAAGATGAAAAAAATATTCGCTTTTCATAAGTTATATGATGACGTCACATTTGGGTCATTAACAAGATGATGTTTAAAGGCAAACAAACCAAACAAAACTTGCATTAATATGGTATGTGACCATCTCGGACCTTTACACAAACTTTACGACGATTTTCCATGCTTTCAACGAGGTGATCAACCATCACAGATGTGAGCAATGGCCATTCCTCCAATAGGGCAGTTTCCAACTCTGAGACTGGCTGGAGGAGGTAAACGTGCAGACAGCACGCCCGAGAGCATCCCAAAGGTTTTCAATGGGATTAAGGTTGGGGGAATACGACGGCCACTCCATAAGAGAAATACCCTCACTTTCCAGGTATTCGTCAACTATGTTAGCTCGATGGGGATGGGCATTATTGTCTATCTATAAGGAGGAAATCAGAACCAACTGCTGCAACGTAGAGACTCGGAATGGAGTCTAGGACTTCATCCCGATACCGCGCAGCCGTCACAGAACCGACTTTAAAGATGTGCAGCTCTGTACGATATCCCATTGAAATCCCAGTCCACACTATGACGCTGCCACCTCTCAATGCATGATGTTCGATGATGTTCTTGGCCTGATTGCGTGTGCCTCGTTCTCTCCAGACCCTTACACGCTTATCACCTTATTCCAGGTCAAATCTGGAATCGTCCGTGAACAGGACGTTGTACCAATATGAGACAGTCCAATTGACATGTTGACGACACCACTTTAATCTTGCCCCTCTGGCTTGGACGGTTAGTGGAACACAAAAACGTGGTACTCGGGCGTACAGTCTCTTCACGTGGAGCCGTCGGCGCACAGTACTAGCAGATATTGTCTTACCAAGTGTTGCTGCAACCATGGCTGTAAAAGTTGTGGAGGTCGCTCGTAGATTCCGCTTGGCTTCTATAACAATATACCGATCATCAGATGGGGTGGTAACCCTTGGACGACCGGGCACAGGTCTCCGGACAACTGTTTGACTTGTTTGGAATTGTTTACATAATCGATAAATTACCGAATGATCAAAGCCAAAAAAGATAGCGATATCTTTGATTGACTGTCCTGCTTCAATGCGTCCGACAGCACGCAAGCGCTCACTATCTGTCATTCGTCTTCTTTCAGCCATAGAAACACGAATATCATCAAAAATAATCCTACAAAATTAAAAACACCTCGTTTCAGCATTTAAATGCATCCCCTCAAATCCTTCTGAATGCTGACGTCTTCAACGACTGCCTAATTAGCATATATCCGGACAGTCAATCGTGATTGGCTGTAACATACGATATTTGCATACTGCCATCTACATCCGCAGCGATTTTCAGCCACTCAAATTCAAATACTCTTTCGAAAAATGAAAATTTGCATTGCGTGCTTAACTTTTGGAAGTCAATGTATCAGAAAATTGAGTTTAACCACACTCAAGTTAAATTTTAAACGTTCTGAGACACATGCCTTAGTCAAAAATCTTTCAAGCTGGGCGCACGTGTTCTTTCAGATCAAAACGCACTTTCGCGAAGAAGACAAACAGGGCAAATAAACTTTAAAATTGTATAAACGCCCCTTATAGGAAAGAAAGAAGTTGGCGTTAAGTTAACAAAACTTGTCTAATAAAGTTAGAAGAATAACGGGAAAGTATTCCGCCCCGACCACATGTTCGTTTGAGGTTGAAAAGCAAATTGCTGAGGCTATAAGCAAAGACAGGAGAGGCCAGAAGGAATGCCATATTTTACTATAGTTTAGAAAATTATAATACAAGATAATGCGATTGGTTGAGGGACAAGACAGGAGGTCCACACCTCGAAACTTGCGCGCTGTAGCCCAGTAGTTAGCGCGCGGGAATTGCACTCGGTAGGTCCGGGTTCGATTCCCGCCACTGCCAAAACTGCCATCGTGTGTTCACGCGGATTACGATCTCGCTAAACATGTGGGTCCATGAGTCCTTTCGAGAGGTTGGTGGTAGGGGAGAAGGGTACGGTCCCTGCGAATGGCTCCCCCACTGGGTTCCGGTCTAAATTGGGTGGCACGTCCCGGCCGTTCAAACAGTTACCTTACACCTTTCTGGTAGGGGAGAGTTACCATACCTTTCTGGTAGATCGTACGCATGTTTTTGTGCTCCCGCTTTTTTATGCCGTGTGCGCGTGATTTTGCGTCTTGTGTTTAATTGTTTAGTGTTTTCTTGAAGTGCTTCGTCTCAGCTTTTCTACGGTATCTGTGATTTTCCGTTCCGACGTCTGATTGTCGAGGTATCTGCATTTTAAAATCAAAAATATTCTATTTATATGTAAAAAAAATGCTGTAATACAATTGTATTGGAAGCTCTTTCAAAAAGTGCGAAATCCCCGCACTTTATACATCTGTAAATCTTAATATATTTGCATATTTTTGTAATTTTGTGTATATATATATGTATTTTCAAGTCTGGTTACTGTTATTCAAAAGTTATTTTCTCCCTCTGTGTTAATTTTTAGTGTGTAATTAGCATTTTAAAATGTATCTGATTTCATGTTCTCAGCTTTCGCTTCAACCTTTTCCCCCTGTATTTTTGTTTTGGATCTGTCCTTGGCAAAGTGCCAGGTTGCTCGTCACATGATTTATGGTGCTTGTCGTTACTATCTCTTTAATTTTGTCATTTCGGACACGCTTGATTTCACTAAATATTTATGCCTCTAAAGCATTTTTTGTTATAAAATGTATATATAATATATATAATATATATATAATTGTCCTTTTGACGACACCTCCGAATTTTTGAAATGCTGACCTGGTTTTATATGCTATACTCTTATCTACAACATTTTTATGAAGTATAATTTTTATATTGTGTACTATTATCTTAACATAGAGTATTATTTTTATATTGAGTATTATAAATATTCTATAAAATGAATCCTAATTCATATTCACCTTCTAACTTGGACTATCCACCCTTGCTACCCCCAATTATACTTACACCTGGTTTAATGAACACTGAAATAACTGAACCCGTAAATACAGACTCAATTATCAGTTCATCCAGTGGAAATAATCCAATTGAGAATACACCCACTACTGGTGGTTCTGGAATTAGACTTTCCAATTTCAAAAGTGTTCCTCGTACGTCGCAAGTATATGACTCTCCATTGTTCTCCTCCACTATTCTGCCTCCTCGACTGCCTAAACAAACTTCATCCTCTTCTTCAAACTCCGCTGTGACTTCTCTTACTCCCTTGGACCCACCCAAATCTTCAAAAATCCTCTCGAAACCTGTTACAACTCCACTTCTCAAACCTGCATGGACAACTTCAACCAAAAACTTTACGACACCTGCGGTAAAATCAACTACCACTTCAACCTCTCCTGCAATTACCAGATCTACCCAAGTATCCTGCACTCCTTCCCACTCTGCTCAGTTCTCTGCTCCAACCCTTCAAGACATCCCATTGGTTTCTTCTCCGGTTCCTGGCTCTCTCTCTCTGGTCGCCTTGGACTCAGCATCTATTCCTGCCGCTTCGGCTTCGCCGGCTCCGACGACTCCTGCTCTCGACTTTCCGATTCTGCCTGGTTCTTCAAAATCCACAGATATTCCCTCTACTCCTGCCCCTTCTACCTGTTCTAGTCCTGGCTCCACCGCTACTGATAAAGATGCTCCACCTTTTAATCTCAATAACGAACATGTGGCTAAGATCATGAAAAACATTGATAGACTTGAGAAATATTTTACCAAAAACGTAAAGTTAAATGCCACTCATAAAGCATACACGGAGGACAAATTTAGAGATATTAAAATCTCTCTTCATACTCTCGAAAGTAACGTTGGTTCTGCTCCATCACCTCGTTCTCGACCGCTACTGGTAGATGCTGTAGCTTTCTCAAACCTTTCCAAGAAACTAAATGATGACTTCGCAAATTTCCAGCATAAAATCAACAATGACCTAAAATCTTTCACTACAAATATTTTGAAAGAAATTCCTACACAGGTCAAAAACTCGGTACAACAGTCATTCAAAAGATCAGGACCTACTGCTCCTGCTCCTTCCTCCTACGCTGCTCAATCTTCTGCTCAACCTGGAACCTCTTCTCGCCAGTTCTCCAGCGTTCTACTCCAAGGACTGGATCGCTCAAAAGATAACCTACAGCTGAAAAAAGACCTTATCTCACTCCCCTGTCCTCTTGGAGTCAACATTAAAAACATCACTACACTGCCTAACGGTACGCTCAAAGTTACATGTAAAGAGGACAACCCAGCGAAACTACTACCAAAATTTCAAAATTCGGCCATCAAGAGCAAATTTACAATTAGGGTCCAGGAGGAACGTAAAAAGGCACTTATAATCTTCAACCTTCCTCCCAATTTCAATGAGGAGAATGTAAAAGCATTGGTGGTGATCAACCATCCTACATTGAAAACAGAAGATATTAGAATTCTAAAAAATTTCCCAGCCAGGTCTGGCAACTTAAATTGGGTACTTCTCATGAACACTAACGATGCAAATCAAATACTGGAAACGAAAAAACTCTTCCATCACTTCAAGTCTTACCTAGTAAAAAACTATATTGCATTAAAAATATGTCACAAATGTAAGGGCTACGGACACGTGGCAAGTTCCTGTCACCATGTTACCGGTAATTGCAGCCACTGTACCCGTAGCGGACACACATACAAAGAGTGCAAAGCTCAGACCTTAACCTGTGTGAACTGTACTACTTCTAACGCAGGAGACTCTAGTTTAAAATACAAAACTAATCATACAACCTATGATAAAAAGAACTGCCAAACTTTTCAGGCTGAGATGGCGAGAATTAGAAAGCTTCAGAATGAGGCTTAACAATTATATGTCTTTTGTTCTGTATGTTTTGTTATTTCATGTTTTTGTTATTTCTTGTTTTTATGTAATTTTAGTACCTTTTGCTTCCCCCTCCGGGCTTTTTTTTTCTTTCTATATTTTTTTTCTTTTTTAATGAACTTTTCCGGTATTCAAATTAACGTTAATCACTCGCTCTCTGCTCACTCTTCATTATTTAAATTCGCCCTCGATAATTCAATAGATTTTGTTTGCCTTCAAGAGCCATACGTTAATCATAATTTAATTCTCTCTCCCCCCCCTGGGGTTCGACAATATTCTTCCAACTCACAAAAATCAATTATTCTAATTTTTAACCCCCAACTTATAGTAAACTTTAAATATAAATCACTAACATCAATATTTGTAGAAATTTTACTACCACATCACGCTCCAATTAATTTAGCGAGCATATATTTTCCCCCTCATGATGATTTTACAAACATGCTATCAGAAATTGAAATTTTTAACTATTTTAATGAAAATTTTTTACTCCTTGGAGATTTTAACGCCCGTGCCCGGATGTGGGGATACGGTTTCACCGATCAGAGGGGACTCGACATGATCGACTTTTGTCTTAATAATAATCTTGTAGTTTGTAATGATGTTAAATGTGGTCCAACTTTTGTTTCACATACTGGAAATGGCTTCCCCGACTTGTCCCTTGTTAACTTTTCACTTTTCGATTTTATTCAGAGTTGGGAGATTCTCTCGAGTGACACATTCAGTGACCATAAATATATCAAAATTATTTTTAACCTTGATCCTCCTTCAGATAATACTTTCTTCTTAAAAACTCAATACGGTATAGGCAAATTTATATACAACTTCAAAAACAACCTTAACTTTCTTAATCCTCTATTAGATAAAATTCACGACACAAATTCTCTTGACTCCTTTGTAAAAATTTTAATTGAATCCGTCCAAGATTGCGCCTTTAAATATATTAGAAAGAAAAAGACTAAAACTATAAAAAACTTCACTTGGTGGACCCCAACCCTTTCGAAACATAGAAATTTTGTCACTGCCCTATATAAAAGAATTCGGTCACTCGAGAGAAATGATGCTTCTCCTGAAACTATACTTTCTGCCAAAATTCTTTACAAGCTTAATAAAGCCAAATATAAATTACTCCTCAAAAAAACCCGAATGGATTCCTGGAAGGCTTATTGCACTAAGTGCAGTAACTCTTTCGGCTCACATTTCAAATTTGCCTTCCAGAAACATAGAAAATTCAATAATATTAATCTTTTTTTCCCTGACTCCCCCTCCCTTAACTATGAAGACAAATTGAAACGATTGATGGACCACCACTTTAAAATTGATACTGACTTTAGCGGTTTTCCACATTTTAATTTACCTTCTGATGGGTTGGGGGTTGTCTCGGATGAGGAGCTTTCAGCAGTAATCAAAAATTTAAAAAACGGAAAAGCTCCCGGTCTCGATAACCTGGACTTCACAATATGGAAAAAACTTTTTAAATCATTCCCTTTCTTTTTTTCGAAATTCATTAACCTTTGCTTTAAACTTTGCCATTTCCCCTCATGTCTTAATAATGCAAATATCATATTTTTTAATAAACCCGGTAAGGATCCCACCCTTTGTTCTTCCTACCGCCCAATTTGCTTATTACCTACCCTTGGAAAAATTTTGGAAAAAATATTTATTAACAAACTCAACTTTTGGCTTTTCTCTGCTGGAGCTCTTCATCCCCTGCAATTCGGTTTTAGGGAACTTACTAGTTGCGAGGATGCAACCCTCAGGCTGATTAATAACATTTCTACTCACAAATCAAAAAATTTCGTTTCCCTGACCACCGTGGACATCTGCGGGGCCTTCGATAATCTCAACTGGAATATATTACCTCAAACACTTTCTAATATCAATCTTCCACCAATTTACCAAAACTTTATATTCTCTTATTTAAATAATAGACAAATTTCTCTGGCTAACGGCACTTCCTCTATCACTAAATGTATCTCCTCTGGGGCTCCGCAGGGTTCGGTTCTTTCTCCTACCCTGTGGAGTATTTATTTTAATGATATACTTAATCTTAATGATGATCTTTTTTACCTGCAGGCCTTCGCGGATGATCTTGCGGTGGTCACTTTTTCCACAAACTTGAAAACATTACGTATTAATACTAATAATCTCCTTGATCTTATCTCGTCCTCCCTTTCGGCCCTTAAACTCTCCGTCACCCCCGAAAAATGTAAAGCTATCGTATTTAAAAAAAATAGATCTAAAATTAAACAGAGACCCTCATTTAAAATCCAAAACGTTAAAATTCAAACTACTAGACAATTAAATTACTTAGGCATCACGATCGACGATAACCTTAAATGGAGTTCCCATATTTTTAATCTGAGAGAGAAGTGCTTCAAGTTCGCTAGCACTTTTGGGAGAGTGACTGGCAGTAACTGGGGTGTTGATAAATCCTTTCTTAAAGTTTGGTATCTTTCGGTTATCGAAAAGATAATTACTTTCGGCTCAGGAGTTTGGGGAAAAGCATTGACTGGGGCACAGGTCAAAAAACTTATCTCTCTTCAAAGGATTTTTCTTTTAAAAATCTCATCTGGTTTTCGGACTACTTCTAACATTTCTCTCTTTTCTTTAACTGGAATCCCCCCCATTCACTTTGTAATAAATTCTTTGTACAAAAAATATACCTTTTGGAAACTTCGCAATAACCTTTTTACAAATCCTGCCCTTCCCCCCCCTGAAAAATTTGATCATAACTGCCCTTCTTCCAGTATCCCTCCTTCTCAACGTACAGTGACCTTTTCCCCCATTAATCCACTTAACTTTTCCAAAATAAATATTTACACTGATGGTTCCTCTATTGAAAACAATACAGGATACGCCATTTGCATCTTTAACGAAAACACACTGGAAGAAACTTTCACCTTTAAACTTGAGCATGGGAACACAGTTTTCCAAGCAGAAATTGCTGCGATCCATTTCTCTATAAATTGGGCATCTAATAGAAACATTAAAATTAATATCTTTACAGACAGTCAATCGTCAATCTCGGCCTTTAACTCCATAAAAAACAAATCTTTTTACTTATCCAAAATTAAAACTAATGCTAATCTTAATAAACATTTAATTAATTTATGTTGGGTTAAAGCCCACTCCGACATCTCGGGTAACGAGGTCGCAGACAAAAATGCAAAACTAGCTACTACCTCTGGCTCTCCAACTTCTTTACCTTTCCCTTATTCACTTCTCAAAAAACATTACAAACTTGATATCCTTAGTAATTGGCAATCCTTTTTAAATGACTATGTCTCCCCCCGAACTCACGATCCCGCCAGAATTTTAAATTTCCTTCCAAAAGTTAACTTTAATACACATATTACTAATAAATATTTAATCTACTTTATTACGGGCCACGGCCCATTCCCCGATTATTTGTTCTCTTTCAAATGTAAATCTACTTCCTGCTGCTCCTGCGGCGCTTTCGGCGACGCCGATCACTACGTTTTTTCTTGCCCCCTTACCAAAGCTTTTCACCTTTATAAACCTTCACCCCATAATACGGCGACCTGGTTCTCGAGTGTCTGCTCTAACCCTTCTTCAATCAATAAAATAAAAAACTGTGTTCTCATAGCGAGAGAAATCTCTAATAAAATTTCATAATCAGCCTGGGGATCTCTGCTTTTAATTTTTTCGGTCGGTGACTCCTCTTGTTGTTTTTTTGTTTGTTTTTTATGTTGTTTTTTATGTTGTTTTTTTATATGTTGTTTTTCTCGGTGGTGTCGTCTGCTTTTGTTGTGTTGTCTTTAGTTGTTGCACCCCATTTTATAATATATAGTCAACTTCAAAATGTTTTCAACTACTATCATAATACTTATATTATCTCAGATCATTATGTCATTTGTAAATATACTATCAAGTCTTCAATAATGTAAATAAGTCAACAAAATGTATTCAAGTCTACAAGAGTATAAATGTAATCAAGTCTTCAGATATATTTTCATATTAGCAAAACTATGTTATTAGCTTATATCCTTGTAACCACTCCTGTAAAAATTTTTTAAAGATTCAATAAATTTGGTGTTGGTTGTTGTGGACACCCGGACATCGGCCGGACGCCTGCCAACTCCTCTCCCGGCCGTCCAAATAGATGCTCAAGTCCTCAGGACGAGTCGGACGGTCTGGGTCTTCAACACCTTTCTGGTAGATCGGACGGTCTGGGTCTCAACTACATCAACACCTCGAAACTTGTACGGCGCGGTAGCCCAGTGATTAGCTTGCGGGAATTGCATTCGGTAGGTCCGGGTTTGATTCCCTCCGCTGCCAAAACTGCCGTCGTGTTCACGCGGAGTACGATTGCGTTCAACATGTGGGTCCGTAAGTCCTTCCGAGAGGTTGGTAGTAGGGAAGGAGGGTACGGTCCCTGTGGATGCCTCCCCCACTGGGTTCCGGTCTAAATTGGGTGGCTCTTCCCGGCCGTCCAAACGGTTACCTTACACCTTTCTGGTAGGTCGGACGGTCTGGGTCTCAACAACACCACCACCTCGAAACTTCTTCCCAAGTCCTCGGGTGAGTCAGACCGTCTGGGTCTTCAACGCCTCGAAATTTGAAAAAATATACGAGGTTAGAAGATTACTTCATAAGGGTTATCAGTGTTAATACGAATCGAGAACAGTCTTGTTTCTTTTCGAGTAGGATTATCAGTTGAGAGTAATTTTGAGACTGTGTTACGAAATGGACAAAGGAGAGTCAGTTTTAAGGATGAGCAGTATTCCGTTTGGGATAAAGACATCGATGTTCCCGAGTGAAAAATCCAGGTTCATGGGCGTATTTAGGGGTAGAGGGATCAGTAGGGTGTAAACGCACCCCCCTGTAACATTTTTATTTTAATTAATACCAATCCTTACACACACACCCTCTGTTATTTTTATTTCTTATTTTAATTAACCTTTTGCTTACGGGTGGGACAGCATCCATCCCGTAAGCAAAAGGTTAATACTATTCCTCACAAAACATTGAAAAAAGCAAGTGAGCTTTCATAGAATAATTGCGATTTGAACACAATTTCAAAAGCATCAATAAATTTCACACAGTGTTAATAATAATGTGAATTACAAAATATTTTGTACAAGTGTCATGTAATACGGGAGAAAAACTGAGGAAAATGCTGTTTGGAATTAGAACATCTGGCAACAACCATGTGTTATTATAGAAGGATTATTGCATTTGGTATGTTCATGAATGTTTAATTTGCTAGTTTCGCTGCTCTGTCTTCAGGAGCTCTATTTGGAAATATTATCAAAGGTGGAACACAATATTTTAAAGGTTAAGCACAGTTAATTTTAAAAAGTGGGCTACACTAAATTTTTGAACGGTATAGCACGTATCGTTGTTTCTAGCATCCTCTTCACTCGGTTGCTGTAAAAATTGGTATTTTTCTCTTTGTCTGGATGATATTTTTTTAAACTCCACTCAAATATTTTAACTGATTTCTTTTATTTCCATCCCCTTACATTTTCTATCCGTTCGCTTCCTAATCAACCGGAAATGTCCGTGTTATTTATCTTGTATTTGGGTTGGGTTTATGTATCTCAGGTGTGTTTCTTCATTATTTTTTTGATAACTGACAAAAACAGGAATTAGGTTTTTTTTGTTTGTTACTTTCCTTATATACATAATGTATAAGGAAAGTATTGTGACGGGGTCGAAAATTCGAATTCGAGTTTTCGACGGGAGAGCACGTTTCAAGCATCCCTGATCACGAATCAAACATTTTTAAGTAATGTCTGTGTGTGTGAAAGTATGTGTGTGTGTGTGTGTGTCTGTGTGTGTGTGTGTGTGTGTGTGTCTGTGTGTCAGTGAGTCTGTGAAGACGATAACTGATGAACGAATGGACCGATTCGAACGAAATTTGGTACAAAAATCACAATCTGTAAACACTGGAAGCCTATTGTTTTTATACGCAATCGAATGTTCAAAACCCTCCTAAATTTTCGAGTTAAATTTTGAAAAAATCGTCAAAAAATCAAAACCACTAATAAAGTTACGCAAATAGACATTTCTTATGTAATTTTTCATTAGAAAACGATTGCCATAAATTTTAGAACGCTAACATGAACCGTTCTCGAGATATTGCACATTTTTCAAAAAAATTATCAAAAATGTTATAAAATAAAAAATATATATTTCCTATTGCGAAACATGTTCACTTTTCATATGTAATACCATGCGATAAATTGGGTGACATTATTCTCGTGGATCTAGCTCGTTCCATTCATGAAAAAAAGATACTTTGAGTAATACTTTTGTATTTGAATGCCAATAGTCATTTATCTGCTGTAAGAATAACTTATTTCTCCGTTCGTCCATAACGCATGGCGAGATTTTGGTGACGAATTTGGCGGAATGTCGCCAACTTGGCGACATTTTTACTTTTTGCCAAAATTAACAAAAATCTCACCAAATTGATAAAAACGACGCTAAATCAATGAAAATGACGACTTATTGAAGAAAATTCAATATCTTGGAAAGAATATAAGTATCTACTACAAGAATAACATTTTTTTAACTGTAAAAGTAGTAAATTTATTGCATTATATAAGGAAAGTCATGTGTTGCCCACATCAGATTTTTTTGTTGTTTTTAGTTTGTTTTTTTGTTTTCAAAAACCCTCTTCCCTCATTAAATTCAAATATCTTAAATATTTCGCGTAGTCTCTATGAGCCAGATGTTTTGATACCCCACTGAGAAAGCTTTGTTGTAATTAATTCTAACTCCTCTCCCCACATTTTATTATCTCTTTCTTTTATAATTCAACCTGAAGTCTCCGTGACATCTTTTACGTATTTGGATAAGGCTGATGTAGCTTTGAAAAATATTTCAGAATTTTTCGTTCATTTACTTTTTTTTTTACAAATAAGAAAGAAAGAAAATTTAGTGTTTTTGTTTCAATAACTGCAACAATGAAAAATTTAGCATTTCAATCACCTAAATTTTTGTTCAATCGAAAATATATTTTTTAATATTTACCCGCCTTACCTTTTATTGGCCCTTCTTTTTCTGACTAACATAGAGTGAATAGCTTACTTTTTCCGAATTTGGGTCGAGTATTTGTATTTCGGAAAAATATATCAGTTTTTTCGAACATTAGTTTAAAAGAAAAAAATCTACCTTTATCACCAATAACTGCAAAAATTAAAAAAAAAAAGGTAATTATCTCTTTATCTCGATGCGCTTAATGTTTTGATTTTATTTGATTGTTTTGATTTTATGGCTTCTACTTTCCTTATATTCATATAATGTATAAGGAAAGTATAGTGACGGGGTCGAAAATTCGAATTCCGAGTTTTCGACGGGAGAGCACGTTTCAAGCATCCCTGATCACGAATCGAACATTTTTGAGGTGATGTCTGTGTGTGAAAGCATGTGTGTGTGTGTGTGTGTGTGTGTATGTGTGCGTGTGTGTGTATGTGAGTCTGTGGAGACGATATCTCACGAACAAATGCAGCGATTCGAATGAAATTTGGTACAAAAATTACAATCCGTGAATATTGGAAGCCTATTGTTTTTAAACATAATCGAATGTTCAAAAGCCCTCTAAATTTTCAAGTGAAATTTTGAAAAAACACAATCGAATGTACAGAACTCCCCTAAATTTGCGAGTGAAATTTTGAAAAAATCATCAAAAATCAAAATCTTTAATAAAGTTACGCAAATAGACATTTCTTATGTAATTTTTCCTTAGAAAACGATTGACATACATTTTAGAACCGTTCTCGAGATATTGAACATTTTCAAATAAATTTATAAAAAAAATCCCATAAATTAAAAAAATATTAACTGTTGAGAAATATGTTCACTTTTCACATGTAATATCATGCAGTGAATTTGGTGACATCATTCTCGTGAATCTAGCTCGTTCCATTCGCGAAAAAAGATACTTTGAGTAATACTTTTGTATTTGAACGGCAATCTGATATAAGAATAATTTATTTCTCCGTCCATAACGTTTGGCGAGATTTTGGCGACGAGTTTGGCGGAATATTGCCAACTTGGCGATTTTTTTAAATGCTGCCAAATTAACTAAAATCTTGCCAAATGGATAAAAATGACGCTAAATCAATGAAAATGACGACTAATTGACGAAATGCTAATATCTTGGAAAGAAATATAAGTATCTACTATAAGAATAACCTGTTTTTTTACTGTAAAAGTTGTAAATTCATTGCATTATATAAGGAGAGTCATGTGCTGCCCACATCAGATTTTTTTATTTTTCACCTACCTTCAATTTTATTAACTTCAATTTTATCTATATCTTGAATGCAATCGACTTTAGCACCCCCTTGAAATAGAAACCCTTCATACGCCCATGTTCATGTATGTTTCAGGTATTTAAAATTATAGTATCTCTCCCGAACTAAAGTTAAAATTGACAAGATTAGATTTAACTTAAAACCGAAATGACTCGGAATTATAAATAACGATTTTAGATTTAAATCGAACGAGTTCAGACTACTGTGACTTTACCTTATAGGGGTACTCAAAACGTTCTTGGGTAAATAAAACGAATGAATTGCAAATGGAATGAAATTAATTAAGTTAAAGACTGCATTTTATTTGCAATGTGAACTGAATGTAAATTAAGTAATTTAGAAACTATATGAATTACAGCGAGATAATGTAATTTGTGTATTATGTAATGTATGTAAATACAACCCATTTTAAGTCAGAAGAAAGGAGGTCTTTGTTGTCGACGGGAAATGAGGATATACAGATAAAGTAGTTTTGACAATGTTGCATAATATAAATTTTAGATAAGGATTGGATTTATATAATATTGTTTTGAATTGAATCTGCTTTTACACTCAATTTTTGTTAAATTTGAAGTGTAATTAAAATTCACTATCTAGTTTTCCGTGCGCCACTGTTGTGTAGGAGAAAACATTGAAAAACTTTTTACTTACCCTATAGCAATGCATAGGGAAGGTATTGGAATCATGTCGAAAATCGCAACTCGAGTTTTCGAAGGATCTGCCCGTTTTGCGACCTCTAGAACGCGAAAACACTATTTTTAGCGTGACGCCTTTGTGTGTGTGTGTTGCAGAGTCCTTTTCGACGATAAGAGCTTGCAATTTCGTCCCAGTTCGGAGATCTAGGGTTCGATTCCTGGTTGGGGTAGTAAGTCTCTATACAATTAAGCCCGAACACATCAACCCTGTAGGTTAGTGCAAAGATGTCGGAGGTCCAAAAGTGACCCTAGTACGACTAGTACAGATTCGGAGGACTTTGGAAGATTGAGCGTCGATTTCACATTGAAAGGATAACGACCACGTAAGATACTAACCTGGGTAAAAATAGTAGTCACAGGAGGCTAACCTGAGGTAAAAATAGTAGGAGGTGGTCAGTCAGATTGTCAGTTGCCCGACAATCTGACGTTAGAGGGTGGAAAATGCAGAGTCCACTTCGACAATAGAGCCAGGATTCGATCCCCGGTTGGGGCAACAACTTTAGTGTGTGTGTGTGTGTGTGCAATGTGTGTATCCACTCTAACTCAAAAACTAATGGACCCAATTTCATAACGTTTTATAGGTAACATTTTACAGGTAAATCACTTGTATGTGACCCTGATGCTGATTAAATTTTGGTGCGATTCGGGATAAAAGAACCTGCTTTTTTGCAGAAATTGTCCACAAAAATCGTATGTATCCACTCTAGCTAAAAAACTTACTGATGAAATTTCACGAAATTTGGTAAATAAGTCACTTATGGATTACCCTGGTGCTGGTAAGATTTCGGTGCGATTCTGAAAAACGAACCTGCCTTGAACTAAATGGCCAGCAAACATCTAAAATAAGACTACTTATGCTCAAACGTATCCATAAATGCTTGTTTTATACATAAGTTTTGACGAAGGAAAAATAAGACCCATCCCATTACTGGATTTTAAGTCTGAGCCTATGTAGCATTATACATGGATCGACACGATAGAACCAGAACCAAGTAATTTGCAAAAGCATATAAAGGGTAAAAACACAGGCAGGACGTAGGTACGTAACGTAACGTAACGTAACGGCGGGAAAATTTGATAAATGAAAATATTCGGCGAGATGAAACTACGTGCTCTGGTAGCAGAGAACGAGCCTGTAAAACATGTCGTAAGCATAGGAAATAACGACGTAAAAATTCGTTTAATGAACATGTCCCACAAAATGAAACTGTGTACGGAATTTCGGCTCGTTGCGTTCTCTGGGAGCCCAAAACAAGACCGTCAAAGATATTCAATGAAAGTACGTCATGGATATTCACCAAAGGTACGTCAAAGATATTGAATGAAGGTACAGAGTCCATGTGGAGGTAATAAGAGGTGCAGGGTAAAAAGAAAGCATTAACGGCTACGGGCATACTAACTGAACATTAAATCCTAACATCAGAAACAAACAGTAAAACAACCCTTGTTTATAACCAACCGATCCCACTTCTAGATCTTTCGAAGCTCGCAAGTTCAAGTTCATTAATTAAAAACAAATTTTAACAGCTGTTTGAAATCTTGCCAGGAATCATTTGTGCCAAGAAAAAGAGACCGCAACGTTGCAAAGCCCGCTGACAGAGGTTCAGAAGAAGCCTGCAACAGCAATAGAGGCTAAAAAATAGGTGCACATTTTAAGCACAATCTATTACGGATAAGGTACGTTGACGCAACTTGAAGTTAGAATGTAAACAAACAATGGATATTTTGAAATTGGTTTAAACATTTTATCTGTTTTTTTAACACAGTTAGTAAAGCTTTACTCAGTATACATTAAAAAATCTTATGTGAGCAACACATGACTTTCTTTACATAATTCAATGAATTTACTACTCACCTTCGAACAATTTCCTCACTGCTTCTGAAATACAAACCTTGATTAGATCTAGGAATTTTCAAAACACCCCCACCATGTCATCACTGGTACTCGGCTATGAGGACTGGATTATCACTGTAATATGATGGTCCTAGCTCCATTCAAAGAGCATTGGCGGGTTAAGGAGCGACCGTACTAAGGATAGGAGATTTAACCTTTTACTTACGGGTGGGACAGAATCTATCCCAAACGAAGAAACTCCCAAAGAGACAGGCATTTGACATACCCTATCCCAAACAGTTCGATCCCCTTTTGCAGACATTGGCGTCCTTTTGCTCTCCCCCTCCCCGTGCAAAAACATTTCCAATGAGTAAAACGTGCCCCATACACTAATAAGCTGATGTACAAAATTTCAGTATTTTATCATAAAAGTCCCAAAAATATGAAACGACAAAAATGCTGACTAAACCACTTTTCGATGCGTAGATATGGGTTCTCAGAGGGGAAAAATCATGTCGGCAGATCGCATTTCAGGGGTCATACACAAATTACGAAAGAAAACAATGATTACATAAATAAATAACAATTTTGCTATTTATTGGTACAAAATTATCTACACTGCGTAGAAATAATAACTTTACACAAAGATTACAAAGCCTGTTCAAAATGTTTTCCATCCGTGCCAAAGATCCATTAAAGATGAGAAGCAGATATTATTTGCCTATGATGCATTTCAGCGTAGCATCATTTGCACTCTTGCTGTAAACATTTACATTTTAATGTGTGATTAATCCTTCACCAACTTTGTTTAAACATATCTCTGGGACTTTTTATGATAAAATGCTGAATTTTTGTACATCACCTTATTAGTGTATGGGGCACGTTTTACTTATTGTTGTTGTTTTTGTACGGAGGCCGTATAAAAATTCAAATTTTATATTTCTTCAAATTTAATCCCCTGCAAATTTTTATCGATTTCATAAAATTCTGTACCTTTTTTTACGCAACTTTGCAATTTATTATATATGGCTAAGATCAATATTTAAGGAATAAAAGCCGAGGTCAATGTTTTGGGAACACTCTGTATACTCGTATAACACTCGTATGTATATAGTATTGTGTATCGAGAATACATAACCGACCAATCGTCTCGGAAAAAACGGTGGATAGGGCGAGGCATAGTTATGTTCGAAGTCCACAGAAGTCGACTGTAGCTGGAGCCTGTGAACTTGGAATTCCCCAGAAAACGGTATGGAAAATTATACGAAAACGATTAAAATGCAAGCCCTATCACTTACAATTGCTGCAAAATTTAAAACCGGAAGATAAGATTCGTCGATGCGACTTTTGAATTAGCATGCACGAAGAATTGGAATGTGAAGATTTCGCCAATAAACTGATATTCACAGACGAAATCGCCACAATGTTATAGTGTGTGGCAATGAGGCTCCCCATGCAATTGTGGAGTTGCAGAGAAATTCACCAAAAGTGAATATGTTTTGTGCCATTTCGTAAACAAAATTGTATAGGTCATTTTTTTCGCAGAGAAAACGGTAACAGGTAGCAATTATCTGGCCATGTTGCAAATATGGTTATTTCCACAGTATGAGGAACAGAACGAAATTTGTGTTTCAACAAGATGGAGCTCCACCCCATTGAACTTTGGATGTTCGAAGTTACTTAAACGAGGTTCTTTCACAACGCTGGATTGGACGTGCAGGTAACGATGATTTACCCTTATTCACATGGCCACAAAGATCCCCAGATCTTACGCCACGTGATTTCTTTTTATGGGGTTACATCAAAGATTTTATTTAAAAACCACCAATTCCAAAAACACTCAATGAACTTAAAGAACGCATCAGTGCTGCATTAAGAACCGTTGACAGTGTAAAACTACAAAATGTGTGGAACGAACTTGAATACAGATTAGATGTTTGTCGTGTAAAGGTTCACACATTGCAGATTTGTAACTGACAAAAAAAACTTGGAATGTTTTTCTTTATTTCCATGTATCACTGATTATATTATGTTGAAACCCAGACCGTCCGACCTAGTAGAAAGGTGTAAGGTAACTGTTTGGACGGCCGGTGAAGACCCAGATATATTACGTGGAAGACCCAGACCGTCTGACTCATCCAAGGACATGAGCAGCTGTTTGGACGGCCGGTGATTATATTATGTGGAAAGCCCAAGCCGCCCGACTCACTGAAACACATGAGCAGCAAAGTGAGCGGCCAGGGGGTGATTAGATGATTATATTATGTTGTTGTTGAGACCCAGACCGTCCGGCCTACCAGAAAGGTGGAAGGTAACTGTTTGGACGGCCAGGAAGGTGATTATATTATGTTGTTGAGACCCAGACCGTCCGGCCTACCAGAAAGGTGGAAGGTAACTGTTTGGACGGCCAGGAAGGTGATTATATTATGTTGTTGAGACCCAGACCGTCCGGCCTACCAGAAAGGTGGAAGGTAACTGTTTGGACGGCCAGGAAGGTGATTATATTATGTTGTTGAGACCCAGACCGTCCGGCCTACCAGAAAGGTGGAAGGTAACTGTTTGGACGGCCAGGAAGGTGATTATATTATGTTGTTGAGACCCAGACCGTCCGGCCTACCAGAAAGGTGGAAGGTAACTGTTTGGACGGCCAGGAAGGTGATTATATTATGTTGTTGAGACCCAGACCGTCCGGCCTACCAGAAAGGTGGAAGGTAACTGTTTGGACGGTCGGGCAGATGATTATATTATGTTGTTGTTGTTGAGACCCAGACCGTCCGACCTACCAGAAAGGTGTAAGGTAACTGTATGGACGGCCGGGAAGTGCCACCCAATTTAGTCCGGAACCCAGTGGGGGAGGCATCCACAGGGACCGTACCCTCCTTCCCCTACCACCAACCTCTCGGAAGGACTTACGGACCCACATGTTTAACGTGATCGTACTCCGCATGAACACGGCGGCATTTGTGGCAGCGTGCAAATCTAGCGCGCAAACCACGGGGATACCGCACCCGAGATGGCCAACAGCACGCGGTGTTCCGAGGTGGTCACCCACCAAGTACTAACCGCGCCCGATGCTGCTTGACTTCGGTGATCTAACGAGAACCGGTGTTTTCAGCACGGTACGGCCGTTGGCCCCAGATGATTATATTATGTGTAATAGTTTTGAAAATATAAATTTTTAAAATTCGGTCATTCATTTATGCAAACACTGTACTATGTACTATATACTGTACTTGTACTATGTATATAGGGAAAGTAAAAAATCTTATGTAAGCAGTACATTACTTTATATACATAGTTCAGAAATTTATTTCTTTCAAGGCGAAATTAAAATGTACAAGATTCATGGTACAACAAATTTACCATTGATTCGTAAATTAAAATTCGTCATTTTATTGGTGATATTATTGAGAAAAATATTTCGAAGTTCTTAATTAACTTATACTTCGCGTCAATCAAGCTTGATATTCTTGATAATATAATGAATGCTATCAGGAAAAATGCTGTTGTCCGTTAAAAAATATTGTCCATATATTAAATGCTTTAATAATTAAGAACTAAAATTTTACAGATATGTTAAGGCAGTCCTTAGGTACGTGTATGTTTAGGGCAGTTAGGTACGTGTCCTTAGGGGTGATTATTATGGCAATTGCATTTTGTTGTAAGGGATTTGACGGTTATAAGATAATCGAGTTTTATTAGAAGATTTTTTTAAAATATTTTAAAGTTTTTTTTTAAACAACTTCAAAAAGTTGTTCAATTTTGAATTTAATAAACGTTAAATGTTAACAGATTAAAGAATAAATATTTTTTGTGTACTAGTAGCATGAGGAACATACTATGACAACTACAACTGGTCAACTAAATAAATAAATCTCTGTTAAGGACAAACTTTACAAGAAAAAATGTGTTTAATTAATAATCTACACTGGTGTTCAAACGTTAAGTATAATTCATAAAACGTGCAAATTGAAGCGTTCACATAATCAGAACAGCATGTCAGTTATCTACTAACCAATTTCTGAGTGTACATGCAAATTTTATCAGCTTCTATTGCTGAAAAAATAAGATTATTGTGTTATATTTTCATTGAAATGTGTTTACATTTAATTAAGATACCTCAGGCCTCTTAAAAATGCCATAAACAGAGTGAATCCCCATGCTTTACATTTTATTCTGTACTTCTTCTCCTATACATCGATAATACCTAAACATTTTATGGCTAATAAGTTAATACCTGTAGCATATATGATATTTTTTTAATAAGTGTGAGGATTCTTTTATTTATTATCATTTTTTTTCTAATTCCACTTTTTCCTGAATTTAATTTATGTCCTAAATTTCTCAACTTTCATTCCGAAGAATCGCATACTTTTGATTGGCCAGATCTATAAAATGGCAGACTTTAGAATTAAGAGGCTGTCATTCTGCCGAGTTCACGAGTGTGTGTCTGGGACTGTCCGTAGAAGGAAGAATTGTGAGTATAGCATAGCTATTTTAAGTCTGCATTTCGTATGTTGGTCATATTCGGTTCATGTGAGATTCAGTTTAGTTATGAATGAGGTTCAAATTGCATAGTATGTCCCGGGTAGAATTTGTACTGCCGGGTAGAATTTGTAAATAATTTGTATATAGAATTGTATTTATAATATGTGTTTTGAGTTCCCAGCCAAGCTAACTGTAAATAAAGTTGTTTATTTATTAAATGCCGTGATTCCTTCGCCGAACTCTAATCATTAGGTCAATTGAAGTTTCATATTAGATTGAAGTCAATTTAGGAGTCAACACAAAAGTCATGATCTTGGGTTGAAGTAGAAAGGTTCATTATATAAGGTAAAACTGATAATAATATTTCTTTAAATTGTATAATATTCATGAATTTATTAAAACTTTAGCTAAAACGTTAACTTTGATATAGCTTGCTTTACAACAAAACCATTGCTTCCTGAAACAAAACTTTTGCTGAATATGATGCGAAAGTATTTATTCAAGAAGTTATAGTTTTAAAAAAAATTGCACAATTTAAGTTTTTAAAAATTTTAATTTTAATTTAATTATTTTTTTTTTACTTTTAATAATGTAATTTGTTTAACACCTTACAACATAGTTTAAAAGTTTAATGACTTTGTTCATTCTGTCTGTCCGTTCGCACGATAACTGCCGTAAAATGACTTTAGCAAAATGAAATTTTAGTATGTTGTTCAGACGGTCTGTGGGACATATGGGAATGTAAATGAATAACATCATCAATTAGTTTTGGATTGAACCCGGGCTGAAAAAATGAAATACATTGAACCCTATGGGACATAATTTTTCAAACATTTTTTAAGCTAATTTTTAAATTCAAATTGTTTCGAAAGTTTTAGGAAATATTCAAATTATCCCATAAAAAATATGAAAAAATTTCAGCAAAATATATTCGGTAGTTTTTTAAATAAAAATAATTACACCCATATTATATGAAGAGACTACGTGATCCACTTCAAAATAAAATATGGCATCCATCTTGTGTCAAAATCGTGATTTTTAAAGTTCTTTTTAATTTAGATTTAGTGTTGTATCTGTCCTAAAACCGCTTTATTTTTGCTTTATTTCTGTGCATCTGAACAACGTAATTACAATATATTTGAATTTAAATAATAAATGCCATCCATTTTGTGACAGAATCGTGATTTTTAAAGTTCTTTTTAAATTATATTTATTGTTATATGCGTCCTAAAACCGCTTTATTTTTGCTTAATTTCTGTGCATCTACATTCTGAAACAACGCAATTACAATATATTTGAGTTTAAATGATCATCAAACTTTGATTATTTCTACAACGAAACCTAATTTTCACTTATGGAGAATGCTAACATATAAAGATGTAGGATGCGTTGTATAAGAATTGCTGAATTTCTTTAACACAAAATTATTTAGCTCTGGAGTCTGCAATATAGCTGATATGAATGAAACATTCATTGATTTTACATAGAGAAGCAGACGATTTTATAGCAGACTTTTTCGATGAAGTTTTTAGCATAGAGTTAAATTACTTTTACTATAGTTTTAAGTTTTTAAATAAAATAAATTATTGTAGTATAATGATAAATGAAAGGAATGGAATAAAAGTGTATAAATGAAATATTTACAGGTTTACATAGAGAGCTAGACGATTTGAATAAAGTGATGTCATTTGAATAAAGTTCATTTTTTTCGATGAAATTTTAAGTTTTCAAATATAATAAATTATTGAAGTATTGTGATAATTTTAAAAATATTACCTCTGAATGTATCACAGTTTAGAGATGTTTAAACTAGGCGACTTATATTTGAATGACGTCATTTGAATAACGTTCATTTTTTTCGATGAAGTTTTAAGTTTTCAAATATAATAAATTAATGTAGTATTGTGATAATTTAAAAAATATTACCGCTGAATGTATCGCATTTTAGAGATGTTTAAATAAAATTGCACTGCAGTTGGAAAGTGTTTCATAATCAATGCTTTATGCATGATTGATCTTTCTTGTTTAACTTTAACTATGCAAATGTTGTTATTTTGAACTCTAACTTCTTGAATGGATAATTTTGCATCATAATCAGCAATATTTTTGTTTCGGGAAGCAATAGTTTTGTTGCAATAATGCGCGCAAGCAACTTACATCGAAATAAAATTTTAATAAATTTAGGAACATTATACAGTTTTTAAAAATATTATTATCAGATTCAGCTTATTGAAAAAAATTATAGTATATGCTACTACTATCGTAATTCAAACCTCACTCATAACTAAACTGAATATCACATGAACCGAATATGACCAACATACGAAAGGTTCACTTAAAATATCTATGCTATATTCACAATTCTTCCTTCTACGGACGATCCAAGACAAACACACACACGCGCGAACTCGGCAGTATGACAGCTCCGTAATGCTAAAGTGTGCCATTTTATAGGTCTGGCCAGCCATGAGTATGTGATTCTTCGGAATGAAAGTTGAGACATTTAGGACATACATTAAAATCAGGAAAAAGTAGAATTAAAATAAAATGATAATAACTAATAGAATCCTCACACTTATTAAAAAAAATTATCGTATATGCTACAGGTATTCACTTAACAGCCATAAAATGTTTAGGTGTTATTGCAATGTATAAGAGAAGAGGTACAAAATAAAATGTAAAGCATGGGAATTCACTCTGTTTATGGCACTTTTACGAGGCCTAAGGTACCTTAAGTTATAAAATTGATTATTAAAAAGTTAATTACAATTAAAATGTTTAAATTTTATATAAGCCGGTTAAAAGCAATAAAAACCATCGGCATGGCTTTCTGTGATTTTAACAGGTTTTTCTCAAACCCTCGTTATATTCTTACATTTAGTACTAATAAAAACCACCGGCATGGATTGTTGTCATTTTAACGGGTTTTTTGCATCCCTTGTTATATTCTTACATTTAGTACTAACAAAAACAACACTCACGTCAGAACATTTTCGGGCATCCCATCAAAACTGATTCAATATCCCAAACAGCATCCTAGATCGCTCATGCACTGCTCCAACACTACTATATAAGCCAGTTTGCTGATAAACTTTAGCGATGCACAATGTACATGTCACGCAGCATAATCGTCCCAGCACACTACTTCGCTAAAAAATGGTGTTACAGAAATAATGGGGTCTCAAACGTTCTTATCTGCAAGATAAGGATAAGAAAAATCAAAGATAAGGGACGACATTTTGAGTTAAACCTTCAACAACAATGGATTATGGGGGAATACAGAAGGATTTCGCATTTTACGACATGTTTGTCGTGTTTCAAAAGAAATTTCCAAGCATAGGATTAATGAATGTGCTGCAGACGCTAAGGGGGTATAATTGAGTTCAATAAACCCATTGCAGTCGTACTTCCAATAAACTTCATTACTGAAAATGGTACCTCGTTAAACAGTATATGGCAAAAAGAAGAGAATAGGATGTGGGCAGCACATCACTTTCCCTGCAGACTCATATTCACGTTCTCTTTATTTCTTCAATAATTCGTTAAATTGAGAAGCATAGTGTCATAAAATTTGTGCAATTCTAATTAACGCATTTTGTGCGATTCTAATTAACGCACATTGTTTTTGACCTTTTAAACTTTTTTTGAATTTAAATTTTAATGATGAATTGAATCTTGGATGCAAAATTGGATTTTACAGTTTATCTTTTATAAAGTCTTCTAAAGGCATTCGCCTGGCAAAAGAGCCATTTTCAAAATCACTTTCACACACACATTTCGCATCTGCAGGATTAGCTCACAGCTGCAAAAGAGAACAGAGGTCAGCCCCCCCCCCCCCCTTAGCACGTGCAAGGATGATTTTTACATTGCTTAACCCGTAACGGTCAAAATTCCTTCACAGCCACAAATTTTGTTTCCCACGGAAACCTAATACTGGAATTCTGCACCCTTCAAGTTAACATGGGCAGTCATTTGAAGATTGCCATTTTCACTGTCAACTTCCAAAAATAATGGGGAAAAGTTACTCCCACCTTACAGTACAGCTGGACAAAAGTCGCAGATGGGCATGACGCTTCAAAGGGGAAATCAACACCATATTCCGCATTATAGCAGGCTACATCCAATAAGAAGTATTATAAGTCCAGGAGTGGCCAATTACAAATGTTCTTAAGAGCGCCTTGACTAGCGCAGCAAAAAAATATAATAAAAAATAAGAGAGGAGAGAGTCGTCGAAAAGTATGGTCCGGCCTGGGCTCTTTTCTACAGAAATGACGACTGCAAAAATTCGGCCGCGCTGTGCTGGTTAAGAATAGTGTGTACGAAACGACGGACAGGAGTCCGGATGACTCGAGCCATACGTTAGGCTTAGAGGCCCACTTCGCTCGCTATGCTTCTTTGAATAAGATTTTACTAAATAGTGGTCTGACAGATCTCTGTCTCATGGCTATAACGTAGAGCCCAATTTTTAAGGACATAAGTCCTCAGATTTTATAGAGTGCAGATATGGGTATCTCAACTCACCAATTGATGGTGGCATGTATTATTATCAGCTGCTAAACCTTGAGAGCGGCTATGTTATGGAATGTCTCACAGAATATTAGTCTGTAGAATGTCTGATACGTGATCGAAGGGACAGAGTCGATCGAAGGCTTAGAGCCGTAGACGCACTGAAGCACGGTGTAGTGCCTGGTCCACAGAGACTCATTATGTTTTTGATTCGCCAATAATTGGCAGAAGGCTATAATTGAAGCATCAACTCACAAATGAACTACTTATTGCACCATGCTGGGACTTATGACTTACTAGGAAGTGAAAGTATATGAATGCAGCCCTATTAGGATGACGCCCTTGGTGGCCTATATAATCTCTCCCTACACATAAGAAAAAAGAAATTTTAGTTGCTGATGAATAATTTGAGCTCGACCCAATCAAAAGCCCAGATCTTGAACTCAACTACATCATGTATGTAAGTTTTATGCACATTTATTTAATTCATAGATACAATATCACCTGGTTTTATCTAAGTATATGTAAATTTCAAAATGTATAAATGTCCTTAAACATACACTTGGTGATGCTAAGTATTACCATTGAGAAACAAAAATTAAAATTAATGATAACGCTCTGTTAAGAGTCATGTATAAAATTAAAGTAAGCCTTAAGGCTACCCCGGATAAATATGGAAAGAATATATCTATAACTGTTATGATTTATTATAGAATAATTTAAATGAGAACATAAATGAATATCTTTGTTAAGATTGAGATATCAAAAATATGGATCACGATAACAATATTTTGGTTCATCCTTATAAGAATGATGAATATATTAGTCACTTCTCTTTATTATAAATAAATAAATAAATATATATATATATATATATATATATATATATATAAGCTGTTGAGGTTGATCGTGTATACACGTGGTGAAGAAGATGGGTTCATGCCGCATGGTAATACAATTTTCTTAATGTATCCTTTTTTCATTTTTTCATTTTTTGATGCCTGTAGTCTGAGTTTAAGCATTTATAGTAATGTACTATTGCTTAATCTGAAACAGGCATTTGTTTGGGTTAATTAGAATTAAATACTCAGACCTGAAGATGAATTTTATTCTGATTAATCATCGAATTTGGGAAGGTTCTGTTCTTTTCTCTTATCGGCATTATGGCCGTGAATTTGCTTCTATGGTGATGTTAATATTACTTGAATTGTATTTTTATTTTTTTTATTTTTTTATTTTTACATAATTCTTATTATTACATTTCAAATATATATATATATATATATATATATATATATATATATATATATAATAATAATAATAATAAATGTTATTTTGGATCCACACCTGCCTCTTCTTTTGACTCCAACCCTTTTGGAATTAATTAATTATAATTATGTTTGCATTTCAGCTACCTTGGAGTGTAAGTTGATTTTAAAATGCTAACCACTTGTGATCGAATAAACTAAATTAAGTAATAGACCAATATTAATTATATATTAATGAAGTATGCAATCCTTAGTAATTAAAGTACAGTTGTAAGTGGTCTATATGCTTCTTTAAATTGTGTCAGGATAGATACGGCCTTTACATCCTGATACATAGAATTCCAAATCTTTGCAACTTATAGCATTAATCATCGGGTGGAACTTAACATAGCAGGAATTTATAATTTACACCCCGGGTGCGAAGAAAATGGAATTTTTTCGAAAGTCTTTAAACACCCTCCAGGAGCCTCCTCGGTGACCTAGAAAGCTCAATATTTGCAAACGTATAGTATCGACTATCCTACAGAATCTAGCGTATTTGGGTTTTCGAAAATGTCTCTCAGAACAATTCCTTCCGAAATCGGACATAAAAAGCTTCGAGTAAGGAACCTGACTGAGACTGCTTGAATTGGGACTATATTTTCAATACGGAGTGTTAATGTCCCTGGTTTTTTGACAGGCTTTAATATAGTGTATTATACAGGATGATTAACAAAAGATGGGCCAAACTTTACGATGTGGTAGTATACACCAAACCAAGTATTTTCGTCATAGTTTACAGGGTCGGAAATGAAATGTAAATGCGCCAGTGGGCGCTCAATGGTGAAAAAGATGAGGTGAGGCACAAGAATGACTTAGAAGTTATAAAATGACATTTAATAAACAGTACTTACAGTAATGGCTCTAAAGAGCGACTGTCAACCTGAATATATGTCTCACAACGGCGATGTCTCGGCGAATTGGCGAAATCTCGAACAGACCAGGCATATCACGCACTTTGGTAGCAGCGGCCGAAATTCTGACGACGAGTTTCTCTTCAGATTCAACGAGACTGTCATAGAGATTCTTGGGATATCCCCACAAAATTGAGCAGTCAAGTACAATACACATTGGCAATATTTGTCGGTCGAGACATGACAGATCGGCCTCTCAAAAGTTGGAGCTGCGAATAACTGCTTCAAACTGATAAATCCGTACATTCGGCGTTACGAAAATTTGCATAAGGGTTCTTCTTCTTCTTCCCCAGATGAAATTTACACATGTGGTTTTCTTCTTCAACCAGAAAATAACAACCAAAATGACGCTTTTAAGTTTGCGGAGCAGCCACTTCCCAACGAGTAAGAGCCCTAGAACGCCTTTACGTTTCATTTCAAACCCGGTAAGCTATGATGAAAAATGCTTGATTTGGTGTGTACTACTACCTCCTAAAGTTTGGCCCATCGTTTTTGAATCACCCTATATATATATTAAAAATTACATTTGAAAAATCGATTTTTTAAAGCTAAAAATTACTATCTACTTTTAAACAACCCTCTGAATACTCTTATTTCAGAGGTCCGTAACCTTTAACCATTTGGGAGCACCAGCATTCCGTTATCTTCTTTCAAGGAACACCAACACTCCGTTAACTTATTTCAGGGAGCACCTGCACTCCGTTAACTTCTTTCACATTATTAATACCTTGAGACATCCCCATATTAGTAGTAAAATAGTTCACGAAGTACAAGTGAAATTTGGCACATATACAGCTTATCTATCGCAACAAGAATGGATTTTCTTCTATCCTATTTGAATAAAAAAATTTATTCAAATAGGTTTAAATTGGATCTAAAATCCCCTTTTATGCGCGAGAATTAAAATAAATTATTTTAGCGTTTCATCAATTTTATATCGTATACAATTTTCTAACCTACATTTAATACATCCACAGCAAATCTATCATAGTAAGCTTTCTTTCGGAAAAATTAATAAAGGAGAAACAGAATGAAACGATTTTAATTGACGTTCGGAAGTTATTAAGAATATTTAAGACATGCCTTTCCAACAGACAAAAAAAATTGACCCAAATCTCGCCAGTTTTGATACAAGGTTTATGAATATTGGGTGAGGAGCAAAAGCAAAAACACTTCAACTCCTCTTAACAACTTATCTAGAAAGTGGGAAGAAGTTAGGCTGAGCTAACAAATTTCGCATAAATACAGCTTCACTCTTTATATAAAGAAATCAATAAGTTTGAAGCACCACTCATAACTCTTCTTTATAAATACAGTAATTACACTCTTTTCATGATCAAAATTTGGAATCAAAGAAATTTATTTAGAAAAATTAAGCACTCGAGCTACTACATTTCAAGGCTTTCTTCTAAAGACCAAACACTAAATTAAACTGCGAGCAGCGAGTAATAGGTTGCGGATATCTGCCCTACTTATTCAGCGAACTGATGACACCTGTTCTGAAGGAATACCTTGCTCTGCCATAAAATACCCCTAATTACATAACCCCCACAGTCTCTGAAAACAGTTTCCTGTTGCCTTCTTTTTATCAATAGTCATTATCATTAATATTAAACAGATGGATGCCCAGGAACAAATAACAGCTGCCGTGGATTCGGGCTGCATTTCCTGTTGTAAATGGGTTAATAAATTTCTATAAGATTTGCATCCAGCGTCTTCTGAAGTAAGCTAAATTTTAAAGTCCCATGGGCGCCCGTAGAACTTTTTCGAGGTAAGAAGGGGGCAAAACATTGACGTCAGTGGGGCAAACTTATGAAAAAGATGTACAATATCGACTAGCTTGATGCCCACATGTGACCGTCTTCCTTTTCTTCGACTTAGGGCCATCTGATTAACTCGAAGGTGTTGTTGTTAAGACCCAGACCGTCCGACTCACCAGAAAGGTGTAAGGTACCCATTTGGACGGCCGGGAAGTGCCACCCAATTTAGACCGGAACGAAGTGGGGGAGGCATCCACAGGGACCGTACCCTCCTTCCCCTACCACCAACCTCTCGGAAGGACTTACGGACTCACATGTTTAACGTGATCGTGCTCCGCATGAACACGGCGGCAGTTGTGGCAGCAAGCAAATCCAGCGCGCTAACCACCGGGCTACCGCGCCCGAAATGTGCCAACAGTACGCGGTGTTCCCAAGTGGTCTCCCACCCAAGTAATAACCGCGCCCGATGCTGCTTGACTTCGGTGATCTAACGAGAACCGGTGTTTTCAGCACGGTAGGGCCGTTGGCCCAACTCGAAGGTGTGAGGTATCTGTTTGAACGGCTGGAATAGTGCTACCCAATTTAGACTGGAACCTAGTGGGGGAGGAATTGACAGGGGCCGTACCCTCCTTCCCCTGTCATCCAAGGACGGATTGTTTGACGTGCCGCCTGTACTCCGTGTGAACACGGGGACAGTTTGGGCAGTGAGAAATCGAACTCGGATCGCTCGAGTGTAATCCCCGCACGCTAACCACTGGGCTGTCTCACCCATTACCTCTGCGACCTTGGACGCCCGGGGGGGGGGACACCACTATTTGACTGCCATATAAAAGTTTTATACTGCCATATAAAAGTTTTATACTGCCATATAAAAGTTTTATCAAATGGCCATATGAAAGAGGAGGTGAGAGATTCAAATGGATTAGCAAAAAAATTTATACATATATGGAAAACGCTCGTAACTACCAAACGATAGTGCCGTACCCATTTCTTATTGATTAAAATCACTTACGAAGCATCAAGTTATTTGACAATAGTAAATATATTAAAAAAAATTCGCCAAATTTCAATTTACTTTGGGTTAATACAATGCCAAAAACATGGTACCATGAATCTTATATATCAAAATTTCGCTGTGAAAGAAGTTGAACACTGTGAAGGCATTGAATTATGTAGGGAAAGTCGTGTGCTGCCTACATCAGATTTTTTGCATATTCACAGTGAGGAAGGGAGAACAAAAATCCCCAATAGTACCAAAAATTCGGCCTTGTAGGTGCCATTGTATCTAATAAAACTTAATTTACAACAACGAGCCTGCTGAGGATTCCTGCATGAAACTAGCATAACTTCTTCGAAATCGTCCTAAAAATAACAAAAAAAAGAGCCATTAACTCTGCGTACACACTGATCTAAAAAAGAAAGTTGTTTGCTTTACAAGCCTGGCATTGTTCCAGAGCGAATTCATCCAAAGAGTCACGAGTCGTTCCTCATCGCTCTCGCTCGTTTCTTAGCTTTATGATTGGTGCACTAGTTATTTCATCTTTTGCGTCCAGAAGAGAGTGTCAAGGTCGGATTCATAGGTTGTTAAATTGGCAGTCGTAAAATTGCATACGAAAAGATTTGCGAGCGATAAATGAGAATTTCGCATTTTAACGAAGTATAAAAAATGAAACAGTTTTCGCAGAGGTATTTATGACGTAACTAACAGCGTCTCGCAGAGCTTGTTAGCCGATGGTGGTTAAAAATGAATTTCATGTTAAAAAACACAGTCTATCGGAATTAATAGGCTCCAATAGGCATTCTCATACATTACTGCTAGAAATGTTGGACGGAAAATTTTTCGTTATGTTTCTCAAGGGAAAAATTCCGCTTTCTTTATTTTTTATCTTTTTAATTACAAGCAGATATTTTAAAAACTAACTCTAATATTATATAGTAATTTATTTTAAAAAGAGGTTTAATTTATTTTATATAAAGGTTTAATTTTTTTTGTCTTAAAATATTTTTATATATTTAATAATTTATTTTTTATACATATAATAAGCTGAGTAATTTCATTTTATTTTAATTTTATTTTCTTTAAAAAGTGGTAAAAAAAATTTCTTTAAATTAGTATTAGCAAGTATTTAAAGAAAAAAAATATAATATTTGATAATTCATTTTTAAATTATAAACAGTTTTAATGTTTTTAATATTATATTTAATAATTTATTTTTATAGCAATAATAAACAGTAAATTATTTATAATTGTGAATAGATTTAGCAATTTTAAAATATTTTCCATTTAATTGCTAATTTTTTTGTGCAATATTTTAAATTTGTGATTTAGAAAAAAATTCTTTAATATATATATATATATATATATATATGTGTGTGTGTGTGTGTGTGTGTGTGTGTGTGTGTGTGTGTGTGTGTGTGCCCCAAAAACATTGACCTCGACTTTTATTCCTTAAATATTGATCTTAGACATATACTATAATAAATTACAAAGTTGCGTAAAAAAAGGTACAGAATTTTATGAAATCGATTAAAATTTTCAAGGGAATTGAATTTTAAGAAATACAAAATTTAAACTTTTATACGACCCCCCGTACAAAAACATTTCCAATGAGTAAAATGTACCCCATACACTAATAAGGTGATGTACAAAATTTCAGCATTTTATCATAAAAAGTCCCAGAGTTATGTTAAACAAAGTTGGTGAGGGATTAATCACACATTAAAATGTAAATGTTTACAGCAAGAGTGCAAATGACGCAACGCAGAAATTCATCATAGACAAATAATATCTACCTCTTATCTTCAATGGATCTTTGGCATGGATGGAAAACATTTTGAACAAGCTTTGTAAAAAATTTCAGCATTTCATTATAAAAAGCCCCAGAGATATGAAAAGACAAAAATGCTGACTTAAACCACTTTTCGATGTATCGACATGGGTTCTTTGAGGGGAAAAGTCATGTCGGCAGATCGCGTTTCAGGGGTCATACACAAATTACGAAAAAAAACAATGATTACATAAATAAATAATAATTTTGCTATTTATTGGTACAAAAGTATACACACTGTGTAGAAATAATAACTTAAACAAAAACAACAAGCTTGTTCAAAATGCTTTCCATCCATGTCAAAGATCCATTAAAGATAAGAGGCAGATATTTGCCTATGATGCATTTCTGCGTTGCGTCATTTGCACTCTTGCTGTAAACATTTATATTTTAATTTATGATTAATCCCTCACCAAATTTGTTTAAATATATCTCTGGGACTTATGATTGCTGAAATTTTGTACATCACCTTATTAGTGTATTGGGCACATTTTCCTCATTGGAAATGTTTTTGTACGGGGGCCGTATAAAAATTTAAATTTTGTATATCTTCAAATTTAATCCCCTGAAAATTTTTATCGATTTCATAAAATTCTGTACCTTTTTTTACCCAACTTTGTAATTTATTATATATCTCTAAGATCAATATATAAGGAATAAAAGCCGAGGTCAATGTTTTTGGGACACCAGGTATATATATATATATATATATATATATATATATATATATATATATATATATATATATATATATATAGATAGATAGATAGATAGATAAAATAAAATTATTTTATAACTTTTCAAAAACATGTGGTTAATAAAAACATTAAATTGTAGCTACTGACTGCAGTATACATGCATAAGAAATTTTCATGCAGAGAATTTTTTTATATATTTCTAAATTTAAACTACATAACATGTAAAACTGCTTAACATGTTTAAAGTCAACGTGTTTTAGTCATGTTAAGTAGTTTTACTGTAGCTAAGAATAAATACTTTTAAGAGTTAGCCGTACATATTATTGCAGTTGAAATGTAATATTGAGAATAATTTCAAAAAATTCCAAATAAATTTTCCAGTACAAAAATTTTGGAAATTTTCACGTTTTAAAATCTTTCGGAAAATCTACATTTCTAATTACCATACTACTCCAATATCCCCTCTTCCCTCTGCTGTTTAATTAAAAAAAAAAAAAATCGTGGGGAAAATATTGAGAGGATAAAAATCGGACTTTAAAGAAAAATGAAAACCAATGGGGCTTGAAGAGGTTACAATAAGAATTTTCGAACAGAACAGGATTAGAAGCTTAATTTTCGGATAAGATTGATTTTCAGAGTCTTATTAAAAATACTCCTTTGTTGCTTTGTCTTTTTATCCTGAAGGAGTGGGCTGTTTCTTTCCTTTGAAATCGGTTGATAATTTTAATCAACTTTTTTATGCTGTAACTTATAATGCATTTTAATTTCAAATTATTTTAAACAACAGTTCGAGAAAATTTTTATATTTACACATTTTTAAGTACTTTGCATTAGAAGTGTGTAGATGCCATTATGCAAGAGCCTTCTCTCGAGTTATTGCAGATTTTACTTCCTTACACTGAGGGTGATATAGGGTATCCAGAAAAGGACGTTTCATTTTTAGGTGGAATATTTCGAAAACGGCTACTGATTAAAGAAAGAAGTTACATTACACATTCAATAAGATTGAAACTTATGTAATGTGATTGTATGAGTCATAAGTGTGATATGTATGACTCATAAGTTTCTTTTATCAGTGAACCAGATCAAACTATGAGTTTGATCTGGTTCACTGATAAAAGAAAGAAGTTACATTACATATTCAATAAGAATGAAACTTATGTAATGTAATATATATGACTCATAAGTGTGATATGTATGACTCATATTTTTTTTTATCAGTGAACCAGATCAAACTCATAGTTTGATCTGGTTCACTGATAACTGGTTTTATCACGATAAATTCAACCTTCGTCAGATAATGGATGACGACATGCAAATAGTAACGAGAGAGGGCAAGAAAATTTGACCATTGAGGGATTTGAAAAATGCTAATTAAAAAAGAATAGCATGTCTGCCAGAAACGTCTTCAGGGGCACATTCTAATCAGATATACTAAAATGAGTTGTTTCTATGATTGCATAAAAACACGTGGTTAAAAAATTATGCAATCTGTGCCCAACAACGGAATAAACGAGATCTATAGAGATACGACATACGAGGACAATATTCAACTAAAAGACCATAAAATAACACATAATTATGAAAAATATAAAACATAAATAAACAAATTGCACAAATATGCAATAATGCAACTCACAAGTCTTGAAAAATTTCGCTAACTTGCATCTTCACCACGTGAGAGTCAGGGTACGATGGAATGGACCAGGAGAAAGGAAATTCAAGTAGAAGTATATAGTAGAAGCATGTAGTAGTGATGTGTGTATATATATATATATATATATATGTGTGTGTGTGTGTGTGCGAGCGCGGGAAAATTAAACTGGTCTACCAGTTTCAAAGGCCAAAACAGTCAATATTTTATGCATAAAATATTCCAAAACAAAACTGGTGGTTGGTAGTAACAAATTACCTAATATTGCCACTCAGTAAAAACAAATAGTTAAAATTTTGCTGCTGCTAAAATAAATACACGCAAAAATATTGTAGTAATATATGGCAGACGATAAAAAAACTCAGATGAAAGAACCATAATTTTCATTCTTTTAATATTCTCTGACGATTAAAAGGTTTATTCTTTATTTTATTAATTTATAAAGCTTCCATAATTTATAGAGGCACAAACAACGCTCCGTGTCACGTTATCCGATTTTGAATTGCATTTATTGTAGAGAAACTCAACAAACGATTAGGTCACGATAGTTTGAAGAGTAAGATAACTATTGGGTCCCGTTTATTAGGAAGCTCCTATAACGATTGGGTCACGCTCAAAGTGAGGAAACTGTCAGAAGAAACGGACGCGTAAAACCACACAAAATCTACAGATCAAAATGTAACGAAATTCGGCACAGCCGTTCTCTCGTAATGCTGAGACAAACAAACAGACGGATTTACAATTTTATTCATAGAAATTTTTACCCACCATATTAAAATGTGTCAATCTAAGAAAAAAATCTTCTACTGTATATATCAGGGTTTTTTTTAGTTTGTTTTAGTCATAATGTTTAAAGGAAAAAAAAACGTATATCCGCCCATTTATTCCGCCCATATCACTGATATTTTTCTTGTGTGCGATGGGGAAGGGGAAGGCAGTCAATGATGCCCTTTAAATGTCAATCAGCTACGCTAAAAAACGTGCTTTGGCATCTATAGGAGTATCTCTTTTCTCTCAAAAGAGAGGGGGAAGGAGAAGACAAAAAAAAAAAAAAAAAAAAAACGCCTAGCAAGTCCCAGGTGAGTGTATTATTTGCAGTTAGTCGCCAACGCCCACATAGCACTGTTAAAAAGGATGAATAGAATAGAACGTGAATGACAAAAGAAATAATTCGATCGTAACTGAATAGCGGGAATGCGAAAAACGTGAAACGGGGAATGAATTTATATAAGTGTCTGACGTGCTTTTGTCTTTCCATACCCTTCAGAAGTCTCCGGTAGCTTAGGAGAGTGAATGTTTGCACACTTATAGTATAAACCACGGCAGAATATTTTTGATTTCTCTCCATGAGAGGGGAGGGAGAACGTGAAGAATTTGCGGAAACTCATTCCAGACCATCCAAAAGCTCCCAGATGGCCTAGATAATTAAATTTTGACAGTATCGACCAAATACATATGCCAAAGAGTGGATGAAGTCTCCCTATCTTTCACAATACTAGAAATCCAGGGGTAACATCTCACTCTGAACTTTCACTCTGACCTCGTGGTTTTGACGAGAACATGTCAAAAATCTTCTCTGATTGGTTACTTCTTCTTGACATCCTTCCTGTTCGTCAACTGTTAATCACTTCATGTCCACGCCTTCTTTTTGTACGCCAATGGGATTTGAACGTCGAGCACCCGTGCGGATCATAAGTACCGATAACCTTTCTCGATTGCTTAGCGGAAGTACGGGGTCATCCGAAAAAAAACCTTACTGCTTTGGCGCAATCCATATAAGAAAGATCTTTGGACCGTTTTGGATGAAAATGTACGGTATCTATTATTTAAGATATCTACGGTTTAGGCCCAACCCACCTAAGAAACATCTTTGGACCGTTTTGGGGGGACACTGTTTTCCATCTATTATATAGGATATCTACGGTATTGACTACAGCATTGACAGGACGAAACCTAAATGAGTTAATTTTCTATTAAGACGACTGTTGACTATAAATGTTATATACATTGTAGAACAAAATAAAACTTAATTTTCTGTAGTGTTAGTTTCTCTGACTTTGACAGGCTTATCGCTCAAGAGAAAGAAGGTAATTTTTTCCTGTCAATTTTTCGAATTTTCTTATGGTAAAGAATTTCTTCCCTGGATTATATGATAAAATTACTTTTGATAAAATTATGTACTTTCTTCAGTCTTGTCCATTGAGATAACAGCCTTCTTGCCCTTATTGTTACTATATTGATACAGAAGCATCCCTGTCCTTGTTGTTACTACATTGAGATAGAAGCCTTACTGCCCTCGTTACTACATTGATAAGAAGCATCCCTGTCCTTGTTGTTACTACATTGAGATAGAAGCCTTCCTGCCCTTGTTGTTACTACATTGAGATAGAAGCTTTCCTGCCCTTATTGTTACTACATTGATATAGAAGCATCCCTGTCTTTGTTGTTACTACATTGAGATAGAAGCCTTCCTGTCCTTGTTGTTACTACATTGATATAGAAGCATCCCTGCCCTTGTTGTTACTACATTGAGATAGAAGCCTTCCTGCCCTTGTTGTTACTACATTGAGATAGAAGCTTTCCTGCCCTTATTGTTACTACATTGATATAGAAGCATCCCTGTCTTTGTTGTTACTACATTGAGATAGAAGCCTTCCTGTCCTTGTTGTTACTACATTGATATAGAAGCATCCCTGCCCTTGTTGTTACTACATTGAGATAGAAGCCTTCCTGCCCTTGTTGTTACTACATTGAGATAGAAGCCTTCCTGCCCTTATTGTTACTACATTGATATAGAAGCTTTCCTGCCCTTATTGTTACTACATTGAAATAGAAGCTTTCCTGCCCTTATTGTTACTACATTGATATAGAAGCATCCCTGCCCTTGTGGTTACTACATTGAGATAGAAGCCTTCCTGTCCTTGTTGTTACTACATTGATATAGAAGCATCCCTGCCCTTGTTGTTACTACATTGAGATAGAAGCCTTCCTGCCCTTGTTGTTACTACATTGAGATAGAAGCTTTCCTGCCCTTATTGTTACTACATTGATATAGAAGCATCCCTGTCTTTGTTGTTACTACATTGAGATAAAAACCTTCCTGTCCTTGTTGTTACTACATTGATATAGAAGCATCCCTGCCCTTGTTGTTACTACATTGAGATAGAAGCATCCCTGCCCTTGTTGTTACTACCTTATTGAGCTACATTAAACTGTAACTGTCGTTAATGTTTTGAGAATAGTAGCTGCTGTTTTGTGAAATTAGTTAAGAATTTAAGTGTTGTTTTACTGTATATTGTTCCTTTACGCTGTGCGTGTGAATAAACGTGTTAGTTATCCAAAAATTTGCACTCATTCTTATATCCTGAGCGCAAACCCACGATTCCAGAGGATACATGGTAACACTGTCCATCACACCATCCATGGCAAATATTCCTGTATTATGACACTTTTTATCTGACTTACGGCGTGCATTAGATTTATTCATTGCATTTATGTCATTACATCATTTTACTACATTTATTTACGGCAGCATGTGCCATCCGCTGTTATTCAGTTGGCCAGATATATCTAATAATAAACGTCCTAATTTGGCTGGTTAATTCTATAGTAATTACTGTGAACGCACCGAGAATGATAAATAGAAGTGCAGCACACAATCTAGAACATTCAACACAAATCTGAACTGCTTGATTCGCAATTCATTCCAATTCAATGCGTAGCTCATTATGAATAAAGTCATTGACAGAGAAGTCAGAATAAATTAAATATCAGAAAGCCGGCATTTGAATAAAATTGTTAAAAGGAAAAAAAATACCGAACACATTAATTAAATTTTGTATATTTTGAAAGGCTGACAATAACATATATTAGAGATAAATAAATTAAAGATAAGCAGTGCCCAACTATAAGCGGGTTTTGCAAGTATGACTACTATCCTATATTGGTACTAAAATCACGTGACCTGTCGTAGTTTAAACATCGAGACAATCAATTTTAAATGTTTAAATTGGAAAGGATTTTGAATATTTTAAAATATTCTATTTGTAAGATTTTTAAAAAAATGGATAAGTTTAATTGTCACATACTTAAATACTTTAGTAAGCAAAGATAATAGTGATTTTCAAGCAAATAACATATTTCTGATCTTGAAAGTTTACATTTTAAAACAGGCCTCGGATTGCTATTTCTGAAACTAATTGGCAAAAAAAAAAAAAAAGAAAGAAAGAAAGAGAGAGAGAGAGAGAATATATTTTTTAATTCTCAACTAAAATTTAAATAGCAAAAAACAAAACCATATGACAATTAGAAGTTAACCACAGTAAAATAGCATTTGCCTGATTCAAAATTCTTTATTTAAATTCAATGCATTAGCTAATGACATACAATTCATGTCAGAATATATATCTGGTAGTTACTGCAAAAATACATACTGCAAAAAAAAAAGGAAAATGAAATACTATTCAAAATAAATAAAATTTTGTATTTTTCTCAATAAAACAGTAATTAAAATAAAAATCACAAAATACAAATCTGGGATTCACTATTTGAATAAAACGAAAAATCAACATATAAAATAATTATAATTTGATATATTTTTCTCAACGCAAGAAAAAAAAATCTGATGTGTGCAGCACATGACTTTCCCTGCAGACTTATATTCACGTTTTCTTTATTTTAATTAAATTTAATTCATTTTTAATTCAATTTTCGTTCTCATTTGGTAACTGGACATATTTTCAAAAGTGGCGTAGATAAAATAAGAAAAAAAACTAAAATATCTCGAGAACGGTTAGTCCTAGTGTAATGGGGTTGGTCTTATTCTATTCGTCGTTAAAAAATACGTATTAAACGAGCATTCATTGGATATATTTGAGTATACCTAGTTCTTTAATTTAGATTTTGACGATTTTTGCGGGACATTTTGCAAAAAAAGGCAGGTTATTTTTTTCCGAATCGTACCAAAATCTAATCAGCACCAGGGTGTCCCACAAATGACTTATCTACAGAATTTTGTGAAATTCGGTCCAATAGTTTTTCAGCTAGAGTGAATGCAAGCTTTTGCGGGCCATTTCGCAAAAGAAAAGGCGGGTTCTTTTATCCCGAATCGTACCCAAAACTAATCAGCACCAGATTCGCCCACAAGTGGCTTACCTACCAAATTTTATGAAATTCGGTCCATTAGTTTTTGAGTTAGAGTGGATACAAAATCTGCACAGACAGACACATACACAGACGTCAACAAAATAGTTTTTTCGGATTCTAGAGGTCTCGAAACGTGTAGATCCGTCGAAAACTCGAGTTGTGGTTTTTGAAATGATTCCAATACTTTCCCTATACATTAAAATGTATTGCAGGGAAAGTAAAAACGAAAAAGAGCTTGAAATAAAAAAATATCTAAGAATCGCTATTTGAATAAGTTGCCATACAAAATAATTAAAATTTTGAATACATTTCCGAGCAGACGATAAACAAAAATGAGATAAAAAATAAAGAATATTTATTATACAAACTTAAGGTCATTTAACTCTGATAAAAATAGCATTTGTTTAGATAACATTGAAAGAAAAGCTTTTATGATAAAACTCAGTCAGTAGTAAGATAATAACAAGAATAAAGACATTTAGAAATAAAAATCTTTAAATGTGGTGAAATAGTCAAAATTATTATTCATGTGAAGGATTTATATGTACCACACTCAATGTATGAAAACAGAGTGCGAGAGAGCGAAACTTCACAAAATTCAAAAGAAAGACACCGAAAACTGTATTTCTGGTAAAATTGGATCATCAAATCTGAAACTGAATCTCTAGAGCTGTGTTTTCCAAACTTTTTACTTTAATTATATACATAATATATAAGGAAAGTATTGTGACGGGGTCGAAAATTCGAATTCGCGTTTTCGACGGGAGAGCACGTTTCAAGCATCCCTGTCACGAATCAAACATTTTTGAAGTGATGTCTGTGTGTGTGTGTGTGGAAGTATGTGTTTGTGTGTGTGTCAGTGAGTCTGTGAAGACGATAACTGACGAACAAATGGACCGATTCGAACGAAATTTGGTACAAAAATCACAATCCGTAAACACTGGAAGCCTATTGGTTTTATACGCAATCGAATGTTCAGAACCCTCCTAAATTTTCGAGTGAAATTTTGAAAAAATAGTCAAAATATCAAAACCACTATTAAAGTTACGCAAATAGACATTTCTTATGTAATTTTTCATTAGAAAATAATTGAAATAAATTTTAGAACGCTAACATGAACCGTTCTCGAGATATTGCACATTTTTCAAAAAAATTATCAAAAAGTTATATAAAATAAAAATAAAAATATTTCCTATTGAGAAACGTGTTCACTTTTCATATGTAATACCATGTGATAAATTGGGTGACATCATTCTCGTGGATTTAGCTCGTTCCATTCATGAAAAAAGATACGTTGAGTAATACTTTTGTATTTGAACGCCAATAGTCATTTATCTGCTGTAAGAATAACTTATTTCTCTGTCCATAACGCTTTGCGAGATTTTGGCGACAAATTTGGCGGAATATCGCCAACTTGGCAACTTTTTGAAATGTTGTCAAATTAACGAAAATCTCGCCAAATGGATAAAAATGAAGCTAAATCAATGAAAATGACGACTAATAGTCGAAAATTTAATATCTTGGAAAGAATATTAGTATCTACTATAAGAAAAATCTATTTTTTTACTGTAAAAGTAGTAAATTCATTATATAATATAAAAGGAAAGTCATGTGTTGCCCACATCAGATTTTTTAACTCGCGGCGCACTTTACAAAAAATGAAAATTTTGCGGCGCACTTATTATATATATATATATATATATATATATATATATATATATATATATATATATATATATATATATATATTATATATATATATATATATATATATATATATATATATATATATATATATATATATATATATATATATATATATATTATATATATTATATATATATATATATATATATATATATATATATATTATATATATATATATATATATATATATATATATATATATATATATATATATATATTATATATATATATATATATATTATATATATATATATATATATATATATATATATTATATATATATATATATATATTATATATATATATATATATATATATATATATATATATAATATATATAATATATATATATATATATATATATATATATATATATATATATATATTATATATATTATATATATATATATATATATATATATATATATATATATATATATTATATATATATATATATATATATATATATATATATTATATATATTATATATATATATATATATATATATATATATATATATATATATATATATTATATATATATATATATATATATATATATATATATATATATATATACATATATATATTATATATACGGTATATAATTTATTTAAAGGAAACTAACATTCGTACTGAACCAAACACTACACAACAAATATGTAAGATTTTATATTATTTTAATATTAATGATTAAAAGTTTTATTTCATATTTTACTCATTTTTAATATAATTTTAATTTCGCGGCGCACAGTTTGGGAAACACTGCTCTAGAGGAATACGAACATAGCTTGTGAATTATTACTGGCCAATCCTCCACCCCTAAAAAAAAAAAAACTCATCTATTTATTTCATATTTATTTGTAGTACTTGTAAATTTTGTTATACACGCTGTAATTGCAAATTTTTAAGTATACCGTCACGGGTATTCGGGCTATCATACAGGACACAATAAATTTTAATGTTCCCTTGCTGCTCAGTTATTGTTCTCAAAGCGCTGCAATTTTCGATTCGATAAAGCCAAACGCATTCATCTCAGGTTTTGAACTGCTTCTTTCAGTGACAATGCTTCATTAAAATTCAGCACAACAGCTCAATTTGCGTAAAATGTAAAGCCAACGATACGGAATTCATATCGGATAAACAACTGCAGAAGAGATATCTAACAGTCGCAATTTGACTAGCGTTGCCAGAAAAAAAAACACCTTTCATGAAATAATTCGAGTTTTGCATATTTTCGTAGCAAATAATAGCCAGTAGGAATTTTCTGTTATTTACAATCTTTTGTGTGTTTAAAAGAATTTGCATCTCTATATATATTTTGATGTAGAACTAAAAATCTGATGTGGACAGCACATGACTTTCCCTGCAGACTTATATCCACGTTCTCTTTATTTTAATTAAATTTATTTCACTCTTATTCAATTTTCGTTCTCATTCGGTAACCGGGCTTATTTTGAAAGGTGGCGTAGGGAAAGTACGAAAAACTAAAATATCTCGAGAACGGCTAGTCCTAGTGTAATGGGGTTGGTCTTATTCTTTTCGTCGTTAAACATTACGTATTAAATGGGCATTTAATGGATATATCTTAGTATACCTAGTTCTTTAGTTTAGATTTTGAAGATTTTTGCGGGCCGTTTTGCAAAAAAAGGCAGGTTATTTTTTTCCGAATCGTACCAAAATCTAATCAGCACCAGAGTGACCTATACGTGACTCATCTACCGAATTTTGTGAAATTCGGTCCATTAGTTTTTCAGCTAGAGTGGATACAAGCTTTTGCGGGCCATTTCGCAAAAAAAGGCGGGTTCTTTTATTCCGAATCGTATCCAAAACTAATCAGCACTAGCCCCGCCCACAAGTGACTTACCTACCAAATTTTGTGAAATTCGGTCCATTAGTTTTTTAGTTACAGTGGATACAAAATCTGCACAGACAGACAGACACACAGACAGACAGACAGACACACAGACAGACAGACAGACAGACACACGCACAGACGTCACGCTAAAAATAGTTTTTTCGTATTCTAGAGGTCTCGAAACGTGTAGATCCGTCGAAAACTCGAGTTGTGATTTTCGGTATGATTCCAATACTTTCCCTATACATTACCATGTATTGCAGGGAAAGTAAAAATGGAGAAATAAATTTTGTATTTTCTATTCATATGAGATATAAAAATAATATTGGAAGCAACAAATCATAATTAGAAGAACATAGACTCAAAAAGGAACACAAGTTTGACCAGAATGTGAAATATACTAGAGTCCCACTTAAACGTTAAGGGTAGGAACTGCGAGGATGGCAGATAAATCTGAAAATCTGACAGATTGACGAAAATATTGAAAATGTTTCAATTATTACTTTCCTTATATACATAAGGTATAAGGAATGTATTGTGACGGGGTCTAAATTCGAATTCGAGTTTTCGACGGGAGAGCACGTTTCAAGCAACCCTGATCATGAATCGAACATTTTTGAGGTGATGTCTGTGTGTGTGTGTATGTGTATGAAAGTATGTGTGTGTGTGTGTGTCATAAAGAATATGGAGACGATAACTGACGAACGAATGGACCGATTCGAATGAAATTTGGTACAAAAATCACAGTCCATGAATACTAGAAGCCTATTGTTTTAAAACACAATCGAATGTACAGAACTCCCCTAAATTTGCGAGTGAAATTTTGAAAAAATCATCAAAAATTAAAAACCTTTAATAAAGTTACGCAAATACACACTGCTTATGTAATTTTTCCTTAGAAAATGATTGACATAAACTTTAGAATGCTAGCATAAACCGTTCTCGAGATATTGCACATTTTTCAAATAAATTTGTCAAAAAAATCCCATAAATTAAAAAAAAATTTAACTGTCGAGAAAGATGTTTACTTTTCATATATAATATCATACGATAAATTGGGTAACATCATTTTCATGGCTCTAACTTGTTCCATTCACGAGAAAAGATACTTTGAGTAGTATTTTTGTATTTGAACGCCAATATCTGTTGTAAGAATAACTTATTTTTCCGTCCATAACGCATGGCGAGATTTTGGCGACGAATTTAGCGAAATGTCGCCAACTTGCCGACATTTTTAAATGTTGCCAAATCAACGAAAATCTCAAATGGGTAAAAATGACGCTAAATCAATGAAAATGACGATTAATTGAAGAAAATTTAATATCTTGGAAAGAATATAAGTATCTACTATAAGAATAACACTTTTTTAAACTGTAAAGGTCGTAAATTCATTGTATTATATAAGGAAAGTCATGTGTTGCCCACATCAGATTTTTTTTTATATACAGTATGTACATAAATCTACTTATCCATGCACAAAATTTATACAAAATCATTATTGCACAAATTATTACGTAACACAAAAAAATTCTTACAAAATATGATTTCGTGAAAACATGTTTTGTGTTAGGTAAGATGCACAAAGCATAGGTGACAAACGTATTTTATACCAGTATGTACTAATACTAATACTTAATTTCTCACAAGCTTCATCGGGAACAACTGAACTGAAACAACTGAAGTACACTGCACGATGAAAATGGATCCCTACTTTTTCAACAAATTTGAATTTTTATTTTCCCTGCAATACATGGTAATATATAGGGAAAGTATTGGAATCATGTCGAAAATCGTAACTCGAGTTTTCGACACAAATACACGTTTCGGGAGCTCTAGAACACGAAAAAACTATTTTTTGCGTGACGTCTGTGTGTGTTTGTGTCTGCAATATATGTATCCACTCTAACTGAAAAAGTAATTGACCAAATTTCACAAAATTTGGTAGATGAGTCACTTAGGAGTTATCCTAGTGCTGCTTAGATTTTGGTACGATTCGAAAAAAAAGAACTTTCTATTTTTGCAAAATGGCCCGTCAAAATCTAAAATAAAAAACTAAGTATGCTCAAACGCATCCATTAAATGCTTGTGTCATGTGCAATTTTTGGCGATGTAAATAATAAGACCAACCCTATTACTCTAGGACTAGACGTTCTCGAGATATTTTAATTTTTCACATTTTTGCTACGCCGGTTATGAGATAAGTCCAGTTACCAAATGAAAACGAAAGTTGAATTAAGAGCGTAAATTCTGTGTATTTTCAATTAATTATGCGTATTTATTTAGTGCAATTAAGCTAAATTTAATGAATTATTAATGAAACAAAGAGACATTGAATTTGAGTCTGCAGGGAAAGTCAAGTGCTGCTTACATCATATTTTTTAGTTTCATATCACTGTTATTTTTCTGATATATTGCGCATTCTTCTCAGCAGCAAATGTTGTATAGTGTCCGCTTTTTTTTAACTCTCGTACCAAGCTATATACATTTAGAAACATTTCTGTAAGGAAGGTGACATCTGGTGGATGTTTGATTTTCTGTGAATTTTCAAACAAACACATAAAAATTTTAAATTCAGGTTCCGCTAATGAAGTGCTATACTGTTCTCCTGTTCCACGTAGCTATGCAATGGGCTGGGGAGAAGTGTTTGTGCACATGCATGATTGCAAATAGTTGCGAGTGACTTGCGTTGAATTGATACGAAAAGAGAAAATTATTTTGTTTCAAAAACAGGCGATTTGAAAATTGAGTGATATATGTATCTATATTATTTAAATAGCAGGTTATTGTTTATTACCCGGGCAACGCCCAGTAATTTATTCTAGTATTTCAATAAAAAAAGTATTCCAAATGAATATTAAAAAAAATTGTGTTGTTATAGTAACCACATGTCAGTACGCATATTTGTCGTATGAAGATAACACTGAAAAACTCGAGCATACACAATGTATTAAAGTTAGTCTTGCCGCGAATTTATTTAAAATATTCTCGGGACACGCCTAAACTTAACACTAGTCCAGCTTTAGTGTACACCCACCAATACAATTTTTTCCATACTTCTATATAGTGTAAAGTCCCTTTCTGCCCCAACCGGGAATCGAACCCGGGATCTTCGAACTGGTCAGCCGACGCTCTGCCATTGAGTTACTGGGACAAAATTGCAAGCTCATATTGTCGAAGTGGATTCTGTAGTGTTAAGTTAGGTTTAGCATATGTAGAATTTCTAGATCGGGATGCCACTGAAAGTCATACCGAAGCGAAAATATGTCTGAAAATACTTTTTAAATAAATAAATAATCGCACAAATGGCGATTTGTGCCGTTAATTGCACAATTAAATAAATACAAAATCCCAGTGAGATCGAACTTCGAAAAGGCTCCCATTTTGACTGCAGTATTATATTCCGAAAACATTTTAAAAAAAGATGATGTCTCCCAAACTTGACTATCTCTACAAATGAACAAATTTCGATATTCTAAGTCAAGAAAAACGATAGCTGTCTTATAGGCTAGATCTCGCTAGAAAACCAATAGGTTTTTTGTTGTTAACAATTAAAATAATCACTCAGAATTTCATGGCAAAACTCTCGATTCATTCCAGAGATATCAGGCACCGTTGTGGGAAAAGCAAAATTTTAAATATCTCGAGAACAGCTCATGATAATTTATAAAATAGTTTAAATTCGTTTCTGGAATAAAACACTTATAAAAAAAAAATTCCAGATTCGGTTCCTTGCATCATTATAAAATTCCACCGAAGTGAAAATGATCTTATGGCACTGCGAATGAAAATTGAAAACGCTCCAGAGCTGCCGATAGGCTATCAGGTTTAGGGATGGAAAGGAGCGGAAAGGATGGGTCATAGAGCTTACGATGCGAACTGGTGCGGTAGGTGAGCGTCAACGAATAAGGGGCCGCCGAGACCCAAATATAATATTACGTAGAAATGTAGTATTACGTATACTAAGGAACAGATAGAGTCTTCCAATGTTTTCCAATACTAGAAATCTGCGGGGGGGGGGGGGGGGGGGGGGGTAACGTCCCACCACTGAACTCTCACTTTGATCTCTTGATCTCGTGGTTTTGACGAGGTGTCCTTCTCTGGTTGGCTACTATTTTTTTACATTTTACTCGTCAACTGTTAATCACTTTATGTCCACGCCTTCTTTTCGTACGCTAATGGGATTTGAACGTCGACCACCTGTGCCGATACCCTTCTTAATTACTGCGCGAAAGTAGTCATCCGAAAAAAACAAACATGCTGTTTAGGCCTAACCCATCTAAGAAAGATCTTTGAACCATTTTGGAAGCCTGCGTCAATCATCTATTATATAGGATATTTATGGTGTACAGTAGCCCTTCGTTATATCGCGCTTGCCGGCAGACATGGCAAAATGCGCGATATATCGGGCGATATGATAAAAATGATACTTTTATGAACATATGTAATAAAAATTTAGGAGCGAAAGTACAATAATAAAACCCCCATTCCCTCCCGCACCACCGACGACTCATGTTGTAATCCTCCAGTCTTGGGAAAGCAAAAGAATGTAAACGAAAAATCAGAAAAAAAAAAATGGGAGACATAGCAAGCAGGAGCGCGATATATTGAGGCGCGATATAACGAGGGGTTACTATATTAAGCCTGTGTATTAGGCGAATCAAAAGTGCTCGTGAAATTATCTCTAGGAGCATTAGCGAGCAAGGTGTGGAACCCCCTAATAATGCTAAATATGAAAAAATTCATATAAAGGAGTATTAAAGGGGTTTAAAAATTGCGAAAAAAAATAAATACGTTGAAACAAAGGTACAATGACGCTGCTTTGCTAATGAAGATACAAAATGGCCCGTAATGGCTTTTTTATTGTTGGTTCTGTCTCGTGGATCTCTATTCTTTTACAAAGAACTCTTAGAAAGCCATTATACCTACACAGAATGCTTAAACAATGTCGATGAACTAAGCACAAACAAATATTCCTCTTCTAAATATATTCTAAACTAAATTTTCGTTCTATCTAATCTCGAAACGCATTCTATAAGGTTACTGAACCCTAAACAAAAACACAAATGAAATCAATATCGAAAGGCAAATAAGGTAGTGGAGAAAACATACACAAATCCGTTCTAACATGCAAATCAAATGGCATCGATCGCGATATTTTTATTTTAACAAAATAAAGAAATAGATATTGAATAAATAAAATGAAATAATTAAACCAAATATTGAAGAATACAATGAGTAATATAGACGAAGTTTGAGATTTTCATTAGAGGTATTTACTTTAAGAAAATCACGATCATTTCTTAATACTCACTATTATCAAAATATTAAATTCTTTGAATTTAAAAATAAAATTCTTATTTCATTCAGAAATGATTGGACACACTTGTTCGGGAGCGCCCATATATTTTACCTAAAAGAGAAATGCTTTAGGCTTGCTTCTACTTTTGGGAAACTTTCGGGGGGCAACTGGGAGGGCAACAAATCTTTTCTTAAAATCTGGTACCTGTCTGTTATTGAAAAAATTATTACTTTCGGGTCAGGCATCTGGGGGGGATCTCTCACTAGGGCTCAAATCAATAACCTTATTTCTTTACAACGGATATTTCTTCTTAAAATCTCTGCCGGATTTAGAACAACCTCGAGCATTTCTCTTTTCTCCATTACTGGTATTCCCCCTGTTCACATTTTAATTGATATTCTTCACAAAAAATTCCTTTTTTGGAAACTTCGTATCAATTCGTTCTCTGATCCTTCCCTTCCCTTCCCTCCCCCTCTTCTTTCGACTTTAATCGTCCTCTCTCTAATTCTTACCCCTCAAACCGCAATGTCCTCCTTAAACCCCTTAATCCTTCCTCTTTCTCCCATCTAAATTTTTATACCGACGGCTCCAAACTTGATGATAATGTTGGCTTTTCTGCTTGTTTATTTAATCATGATAAATTAGAAGAAGTTTTTAAATTCAAACTTGACAATGGGATCACAGTTTTTCAGGCAGAAATCGCGGCCATTAACTTTGCCATTGACTGGGCAACTGATAACTTCTCCAAAATAAATATTTTTTCGGATAGCCTTTCATCAACCCTGATCTTTAAATCAATTAAAAACAAATCTAACTGCATTAACTCTATCAAAAACTCTGCTTCTCGCTCTAAACACCTTTTTAATCTTATTTGGGTCAAGGCCCATGCTGACATTCTGGGAAATGAAGTCGCGGACTTCCACGCTAAAGAAGCATCCTCCTCCGGTTTCCCTTTTTCAGTTCCTCTCCCCTATTCTCGTTTAACTAATTTTTGCAAAAAATCTCTTACTTCAAAACTGGCAAAAGTATCTTAATGAATATATCTCCCCTAGGACTCATGACCCAGCCAGAATTCTAAATTATCTCCCCAAAGTTAACGTAAATACCCAAATTCATAATAAATACTTAATCTATTTTTTAACTGGTCACGGTCCTTTTCTTGATTATTTATACTATTTTAAACATAAAAAATCCTCGAACTGCTTATGCAACTCTTTTGGCGACGTAGATCACTTTGTTTTCTCTTGCCCCCTAACTAAGAAATTTCATCTTTCTAAACCTGCTCCTGGAAATCAAGCGGCTTGGGTTTCCAGTGTCAGTCGCAACAGTCAATCCATTTTTTATCCTAAGAACTGTGTCCTCATTGCAAGAGACATTTCCAATAAAGTAAATTGACAAGTTCGTCGGGCTTTACTGCTTTTAACTTTCCTGATCAATGAAGATTCCTCTGCTGTTCCCCTTTTCCTGCTTTTGTTTGTACAAACTTGTCTATATTAAATTGTAAATATGATAACTGATAACACTACTGTTAAATTGAAAACACTTTCATCTTTTATTATCAACCTCCCATGTCATTTTGTATTTACTTCATCATCTATGTCATGTTGTGCGATGTCTCATTATTATTATCCTTGATGTTTTTCTGAATGTTTCGTGTCCATAGTTGTGTCTGTTTACAGTACCTGTCTTCGTTATGTCCATATTTCTTGTCTGCAAAACTGTCTGTCTTACGAATTTATTCTTAAATTTTAAAAAACTGGATTTTTAATAAACCTCCAGAGCGGTCGCTGTCCTTGGAAGTCGGCACCTGCTAGCTTCCTTTCCCGGTCGTCCAACCAGCTACTCAAATCCTCGGATGAGTCGGACGGCCTGGGTCCTCCACATTCCACACTTGTTCGGGAGTTATCATGAGCCATTCTCGAGATATTAAAAATTTTGCTTTTCCATACTGAGCCAAATATATCTCAAAAGAATCAAGCCATTTCCCTTAAATTAGATAGGCTTATTTTTTAATCATTAACAACAAAAAGCACGATCTAATGTTACTACAAAAATTTCCTTGAAATATATTTTTCTCAGGATCGGCGATAGATACACCTTTGATAATGGCTAATTTGGATTCAGTATCATATTTCAAAACATTCACTAAAGATTTCCATTACAGGTTCTTTTCTCACTTTCAGATAGAGGTTAGATAATGACTGATATGAATGCAGCATGAAGTTCTAGAGAGGTTATGGGGTTCACTAAAGATTTACACTTCCCGTTCAAAAAGTTTCCTTGAAACATGTATTTCTTAAGAGAGCTTAGATAATAACTGATATGGATTCGGCATCATATTCCGGAAGGAGTAAGGGCTTTCCACTTCCGGTTCTGGAGATTTCGCTTCTAACTTTTCTGAAAATCCGCCTATCTTTAAGAATGTTGACGACCCAGGTCACCCGACCCACCCTAGGGTATGAGCAACAGGATGAGTGGCCGGGAATCTTTAAGAGTGTGGAAAATCTAGACCACTCAACTCACCCTAGGGCACGAGCAACAAATTTGAGTGGCCGGGAACAATCTTTAAGAGTGTGGAAAAGAGTATAAAAATCCGTCAAAAATGAAGTGCAACTAGGGACCAGAGAGAGGTATGCCCCCCCCCCCCTCCCAAGAAGTATACTCAGCCACCCTGATAAAAATGTTAAATTTTTAGTAGAAATATGAAATTTCATCCAAAATATCATCAAAATTTTTGCATAAAAGATTTCTTCATGATATTTGTTTTATAAATTACTTTATTTAAAGATTTTTTAATTTAGCTGAATGTGTGGTTATACTGATGATCCATTTATTTACATATTTAATTTAAAAATTAAAAAAATTATGACAATAATATTTAGGATACTAACTTATGTATTATTGCACGGTTCACTGTAATACATTAGAGTCAAAATCAACTGATAAGTAGTTAAAATTTAATATTGAGCATTAACTTGTATTAATTTTCTGAAATTTGTTAACAGCTTTACTACTAGTTAATGCTCATATTAAAATCAATTGTAATTATTATTAATATTGATGGATATTAATAATCAACTCTTAGCTTACAAATATAAATATGCAATTATTTGTTAATAATAGATATGGATTGAAATATATAATAGTGACTATTATGGTTTATAAATGCTACAGAAATTATGTTTTTGGTGATCCCCCTCCTTCAAGACCCCCTTGAATTTCACTACTGCCCCTCGTCAATTGCGTCTATGGCTACGGCTCCCAGTGTTCATAAAATTCTTGTATATGTTATTTATTGCTTCCCCCACAATATCTAAATTTATTAATTTGTCGCAAAAATCACGTTTTGCACATATCAGACATTTTTTTTTTTCCAAAATAATACAACTCTGACGAGTTGTATTATTTTGGAAACAAAAATATAGTGATCAATGCAAACAACGGTAGTCATTGACCTTAATAGCAACAGCAGCTCATTTTCTCGTCAATCAAAGCAACAGTGTCTCAGAATTACATTTTCCATCGAAGTATCTGTTTTAGCATCACTTTGTGCTATATCACGCTCAGATTATGAAACCGGACCTGGAAAACAAGACATTTGGCATTCTGGCCAGTCATCACAACTTAATAATCTTATGGAAATGCAATGTCATATAATGCTGATGTATCCCAGTTGAACATCTAATGTAGACAGCACATGACTTTACCTATAGACTTCATTTTATTACTCTTTCTGTTTCATGTGTTTTTTCTCTTACATATGTATTTAGTCTTTATTGCACAAAATAAAACACGAAATCCATACGTGTTTGAAATGACATCGAATTTGCAGTTTTCTCCATATTCATTCGGAGAACTGAAGTTCTTCGCCATTCGGTTTCTACACACATTCTATACACCTCCAAGTCCTCTGGACGAGCCGGACGGCCTGGGGCTTGCACACATTCTATACACATTTCAATAAAATAACTACTCGTTTGCCTTCTTGCTAACAATCTTTATTGGTGCCTTCTTGCTAACAATCTTTATTGGTGCCTTCTTGCTAACAATCTTTATTGGTGCCTTCTTGCTAACAATCGTAGTGTTGGTGCCTTCTTGCTAACAATATTATTTGTTAGTGCCTTCTTGCTAACAATCACTGTTGGTGCCTTCTTGCTAACAATCTTTATTGGTGCCTTCTTGCTAACAATCGTTGTTGGTGCCTTCTTGCTAACAATATTATTTGTTAGTGCCTTCTTGCTAACAATCATTGGTGCCTTCTTGCTAACAATATTTGTTAGCCCAAGCAAAATGAAGCAAAAACTAGTTCAGCCAAAAACCTTTTATTTTCCGAGAAATAAAATGGTTCAAAAAATTATATTGAAATAATTACTTTATACAATAATGTATAAGAAAAGTATTGTGAAAATTCGAATTCGAGTTTTCGACGGGAGAGCACGTTTCAAGCATCCCTGATCACGAATCGAACATTTTTGAGATGATGTGTGTGTGTGCGTGTGTGAAAGTATGTGTGTGTGTGTGTGTGTGTGTGTGTGCATGTGTGTGTGTGTGTGTGTGTGTGTGCATGTGTGTGTGTGAGTACGTGTCAGTGAGTCTGTGGAGACGATAACTGACGAATGAATGAACCGATTCGAACGAAATTTGGTACAAAAATCACAATCCGTGAATACTGGAAGCCTATTGTTTTTATGCTCAATCGAATGTTCAGAAACCCCCCCGCCCCCTAAATTTTCGAGTGAAATTTTGAAAAAATCAAAACTTTTAATAAAGTTACGCAAATAGGCATTTCTTATGTAATTTTTCATTAGAAAACGATTAACACAAATTTTAGAACGCTAGCATGAACCGTTCTCGAGATACTGCACATTTTTCAAAAAAATTATCAAAAAATCATGCAAAATAAAAAAAAAGTATTACCTATTAAAAAACATGTTCACTTTTCATATGTAACATCATGCTTCTCGTGGATCTAGCTCGTTCCATTTATGAAGAAAGGTACTTTGAGTAATGCTTTTGTATTTGAACGCCAATAGTCATTTATCTGCTGTAAGAATAACTTATTTTTCTATCCGCAACTTATTTCTATATAACGTTTAGCGAGATTTTGGCGACGAATTTGATGGAATGTCGCTAACTTGGCGACATTTTTAATTGTTGCCAAATTAGTAAAAATCTCGCCAAATGGATAAAAATGACGCTAAATCAATAAAAATGACGACTAACTGACGAAAATTCAATATCTTGGAAATAATATATCTACTATAAGAATAACCTATTTTTTTTTTTACTGTAAAAGTAGTAAATTCATTGCATTATATAAGAAAAGTCATGTGCTACCCACATCAGATTTTTTTTATATATATTTATAAATGGTATCCTATTTTCAACAAAACAAGTGTAAATTGTTTATCTTTTTATTTATTAAATTCGGAGATATAAGTGTCCAAAGTGTATACATTTGTCGCAACTCTCCGATTTCAGCGAGATATCCCGACCATAGACGTTAATAAAAGAAAAAAAACTGAACTACTTTGAGAATGTTTATTCTAGATAGATTGATGGAAGTGATTTTATAGTAATTTTGTTAAAATTGATAAGTTCATTTTTTTTCTATTTGTACTACACTCCTATCAACACAAGAATAACGCACAAATCTGCCTATGAATAATGCATACATCTGCCTATTGTCACTGAAAGTCATACGATTGACAACAAATGAAAATCGCATGACTTTGAACCAGAGCGAAACAATACACGCACATGCACAGATTGTCATTTTATTCGTTTGTGTGGGTTTAAATCCATCAAAAACTCTAATTCAGTCTCTCGATTCCACTTTCTCTATACATATACTTATAGTAGAAAGGAAATAAAAACAAAAGATGTCAAACAAATTGATAACAAAAATATAAAGACGGAAGGAAACTTTCGACTCAGTCTTGCAGCATCATACCACGTGAATGATGATAAATATTCAATAAAGCATCAGTATGCACGTGGTACTGCCCAAAAGGAAGTGGCGGAAATAGTATGCATTGCAAATTGAAAAGGAGACATTACATTGGATACATTATAATTTACTTAGGACAGCGCTTTTTCAGTGTATATGGGTAGCTCCCAGTCATGGTCACCTACAGAACTTTTTCTAACAGGGGGAGGGTGCAAACCACTGACATCAGTGGGGCAAACTTAAGGATAAGATGTACAACATCGACTAGCTTGGTGTCCACCTTTGTGATCTTGAACGTCCAGGGTAGGTTAATTTCCACTGGCGGAGGTCCTGATGTCCAGGATAGAGACAGATTAGAACAACCCTTCACGGCAACCTATGGTGTACCAACTACAAGGGAGGGAAGTGACGGGGTTCTAGAAACCACCAAGCGAGACCACGACCATGGCAGCGAGGTCAGCGAAACCATTCACCGGACGAGATCCGAAGATAATCACGTCGAGTTCCGACTCCAGTCGCCGACGGGTGTCTGGAAACAGGCCACAAAGACACAGTACCTCTCCGCCACCTGGAAGAGTCTGCTTCACGATGACCGATAACCGCCAGGGTCGATCCACAGATTAGTGTACCATTTAGGTGATGTGGGTCTGAGGCTATGGAAGATAGTGCCCTTCCGATATACGGTCTCACCCCTAGTGAGGATTACATCCAGGGTAAGGCAAGTGCCTCTTTTTATCCTCCATTAAGGGCGCCCATACCATCGGGCCAACTCAGGTAACGCGCTTTGCAAGTCCTTTTCAAGCCAAACTAAAGTTTAAATCTGAAAACGATTTATTTCATTGCGTTCCCTTATTATTTCTTTACAAATGTACTAAATTTCATATTTTTATATACTATAGTTTTTGCAGTACGAGACAGAATACCCCCCCCCCCCCCCCGATACGAAAGAACATTTTTTATATTTCAAAAGTGCATAAAAGTAAAAAAAAAACTCGTAAACTATTCCAAAATAAATAATAAAAAATAAATAAATAAATAAATAAAAAAAAGAACTCCGACCTGCAAAACTTCAACTATATAGGTAGCTAGCTACCTGCAAAAATTCGTGATCTTGCTATTGTTAATCTGTCCAAAACGCAAACTCGCAGCTCAAATATTTTGTCTTTGACATTAAATATTTCTTAAACTATAAAGTTTAAATCAAAAAGAGGTTTATCTCATCGTGTTCCTCAAACATCCCACTACATTGTACCAAATTTCATGCTATAGTTTTTGCGGTACGAACCTGGAGAAACTAGAGAAACGAAATATTTGCCAAACAGTGCCGTTATCTTTACTTTTTTTATACAGGGTGTCCAGAAAGTTCCGGAACGGCGCAATATCTCGAGAAATACATTTCGGATCAAAAAATAAAAAAACACGTATTCAATATTTTTAGAAAAGCTATCCAACGATACCAAAATTGACCCCCCAGGAGGGGGGGTCAATTTTGGTATCATTTTCTAAAAATATTGAATGCGTGTTTTTTTATTTTTGATCCGAAATGTATTTCTCGAGATATTGCGCCGTTCCGGAACTTTCTGGACACCCTGTATATAGAGAGAGATCATCTAATTACTATGAATCGGCCCCCTGGAACGATGGAAACGCGTATAAATAAATGAAAAGTAACAAAAATCTGCCAAAAAGTGGTATCGTCAGAGCTTTGTAACATGATGACACCTGCAACTCTTATACGCGGTCATATTCTTTCTCGAATTCAAATGTGCACTGTTGCTGACGAGGGTATTTTAAGGAGACTGTACATTAGATGACTGTGCATTTATGTGTTGTTTAGTTTAGCATTTCTGAACAGGATAGCCCTTCGTCAATAATCACATTGCTCGGAAAATTCCCAATATCCAATCTCGTTTCTAGATATTTCGCAAAAGCCACCAAGTTGGCAATATGCCGCGAAAATTGTCACCAAACTCATACGAGCTGCAACACAGTAACATTTGTCTTGTAACTGTAAAAGCTGTTTTCCCTTTAAGAATGTTTTAGGGCGGGAATAAAGAGATAACAAGTAATTGCAACAGTAATTTTTAGGTGGATTAATATACAGCGTCTCGAGTAAAATCCTCAAGCCCCACCCCCACCCCCTAATAAATTTGTAGGGAAAGATCCCTAGTGTGCACGTTTGGTCTATCTATAGTAAAGTGATCCTGCTCTATCGAATAAAATCCCGATTCCTGGGCATTCCCTGATAGATTGAATCAGACTTTTATTTGAGTTAACAAGTTAAAACCAAACATATATATTGAATCATAATACTCTCAAAAATTTATATTAAAACCGGTATATATCAATTATACAAAAGTTCAATTATATCCAGCATAGAATACAAATTTGGGTGATTTCGCAGACAACAAACATCCTTCTTCCTCAAGAACAGCAACAGCACTTAACAGAACAGCAAGTTCGGCAACTGCGGTAGAACAGCACACGTGGCTAAAGGTAGGAGCATAGAAATAAAAGTAAGGAGTTAAAACTTCACATTAAGAAAATGCTAATATCGTTTGAGATAATCATTCAGGTGGCGCTGGGATAAGATAAATAGTCCTGCATTGTATGCATTTCTATAACGAAAGGCCTAACATATTTATGTAAACTGTCTGTTTTGTAAAAATAAATTATTAACGAAATGCAAACGTTTGCTGCAAAAGCGCCCCAAATCATTACTGTGTCCCCACCGTATTGACGTTTGGAAAAAACTTTTTTGGTTTTACGCAGATTATACCAAAAATAGCGAAAACCATCTGGCTCATCAAGAATGAACTTCTTTTCGTCCGAAAAGATTACATCAACCCATTTTATACCGAGAGAAATGCATTTTATTGAAAATTTCTCTCTTCGTTCCTTATGTTCCTTTTTAAGAAGCGGACGTGACATTAACTTTCCATATCAAATATTCGGATGTTTATTCAAGATATTTTGAACTGTTCGTGTGGAACATGGTAAATCCAAATTTCTTCTAACTTCATTTGCACTTTCTTTTTCTCGCAAGTTCTTCTGACAACCATTATTTTCTGTCGATGCGTTAGAATTTCTGGTCTTCCAGTTCATTTTTTCATCCCATACATTCCAGGTTCTTTTAGAAAATTACAAACTACAGTTTTCGATCTTTAAATTTTTTTCGAAATTTCATGCCCACTCAATCCACATACTTTAAAAGCAAGAATTTCCCCTTTTTCAAGGTCAGACAAATGAGTTCCTTCTGGCATCGTACAAAAATCGTGCAGAAATGAGGCAAGTGTGAATTTTGTTTAGAAACCCAGTCTTTATATTTGAAATGGTCATTTTCTGCTTTCAAATATGCAAATTTTACTATAATTTTAGATGAAAAAACAGTTGTCTTCATATTTTTTCCAAGATCACATGGGTTTAAAATTTATAAAGCAAATTTATACATATTTATTTTTGGAAAATTTAACTAATTTCCATGAAAAAGAACTTAATTTTATCAATATTTTTACTTAAGAAATTTGCATGCATTTCCGTCTAAAAGATTTCTAGATTTGGCGAGTTTTCGCTTGTCCTTATACTTTTTCGCGTACTGTATGTATTGCACAAAAAAAAGTAAAAATTTACATACTCATTTCTTCCTTGGAGATAATGATCCCGAAAGAAAAAGTAGCTTTTCTGCTGTAAAATAGGACCATTTTTTTTCTTCTCCTACTGTGATGTTCGAACATAAAAGCAGGAAGACCCGAAAATAATTCGTATTTCCTCACCTGCTTAGACTTTGCTATCATAAAAGAAGATAAAGGTGTGGCTCATAAAATGGAGTGTTATTTATAGAAGTTGGAGAATAAGCATTTTTGGAGGAATGATAGTTCCTGCAGTCCGAATGAAGACACTTTCACCATAAATTCTTTGACTATATATATCCTTTTTGGATAAAGTGCAGTCAAGACAAAACTATGTATGTTTTAAATATTAATAATTTTTAAATAAAATTATATAAAAATTTAGAAGTTTAACTATATCAAAATATTTGGAGAGTCAGTTTCCAATCTCATACATTCATAGTCCATAAAAGGGGTTACTCTGGATTTTTGATTAACTTTCGCAAACCTCTTCGCCAAATAGAGTTTTTATTCGGCAAATTTTATTTCGACATTCCATTTGAAAAATTTGTTTCGATTTATAAATTCTCAAATTCTAAAGATCGTTGTATAGTAGTACACATTACGATTAATATATCACGATTTTTAGTTTTGACATTAGAAAATTTTTTAATATTAACAGAATTTTACATGAATTTTTTGATATTGGCAAAACATTCTCATTTGGTAACTGCACTTACTTTCAAAGGTGACGTAGAGAAATACGAAAACACTAAAATATCTCGAGAACGGCTAGTCCTAGTGTAATGAGGTTGGTCTTATTCTTTTCTTCGTTAAAAATTACGTATAAAACAAGCTTTTAAAGGATATATTTGAGTGTACGTAGTTTCTTATTTTAAATTTTGACGATTTTTGCGGGTCATTTTGCAAAAAAAGGCAGGTTATTTTTTTCCGAATCATACCAAAATCTAATCAGCACCAGGGTGACCCACAAGCGACTTATCTACCAAATTTTGTGAAATTCGGTTCATTAGATTTTTAGCTAGAGTGGACACAAGCTTTTGCGGGCCATTTCGCAAAAAAAGGCGGGTTCTTTTACCCCCAATCGTACCCAAAACTAATCAGCACCAGATTCGCCCACAAGTGACTTACCTACCAAATTTTATGAAAATCGGTCAATTAGGTTTTCAGTTAGAGTGGATACAAAATCTGCACAGACAGACACACAGACAGACAGACACACACACAGACGTCATGCTAAAAATAGTTTTTTCGTATTCTAGAGGTCTCGAAACGTGTAGATCCGTCGAAAACTCGAGTTGTGATTTTCGGCATGATTCCAATACTTTCCCTATACATTACCATGTATTGCAGGGAAAGTAAAAAAGTAAAATAACGAACTAACTATGATGTCTGGCTGTTACCATTTATCAATTAGTGCTGTACGTAACAATGTTTTACTTTTCACGATAATCATTATGTAGAAAATAGATAATGTTACGACGTATCTTTCTGGAATCGCTGGTGTGCGCTCAGGGTACAATGAACCCAAATTTGTGGATAACTAACACGTTTAATCGCAGGCACAGTGTAAACAGGTACAATATACAGTAAAACAGCACTCAAATGCTCCACTCATTTCACAAAACGGAAGATGCTATTTTCGAAACATTGACGTATTTCATTTGCCAAACAGCAGCTACTATTCACAAAACAGTGACGAATATCACAGTTCAAAGTAACTCGTATCACGTCAACTGCTCTCCAACTGAATGATAACTCATTTTATAGACTCTCTATAGAAAATTCTATACATCTCTCGCATCTAGTAGACTATTCGTTATTTCAAGGTGTTTCTCGAACCTTCGAAAAGTCGATAAATCGCCCAAATCTGGCAACCCCGCCTCCAAACATCAGTACATAGCAACTGTGAAAATTACGATTTGCAATATTTTAAAGTTTACCTATTTTTATAGAAAAAGCACTTCCATCTGTGGCGTCGGATGGAAATTCCGCATAGTCGAATAAGAACAACGAATTCCGCAAAAACACACAACCCATTCTAACACAGGGAAAACCAATTTTAATGCTGCATCAAAACATCACTACATATTTTGTCGAGTTCCAATTTCTATCTGAATGTACATGTTCAGTTTTTTTAAAGCCATGCGCTTGTGCATTTCGAGATTTCGTTGCTTAATCCGGCGTTGCCAGATTCGAGAACTGAGGAATTGTAGTGCAAATTAATTCTCCCTCTGAGTAAAAGTCAAGATTTCACGACACAGAAATCCTAGATTCACGTGATAGGAAAGGTTGCCTGTACGGGTGTTTTCTCAGTCTGGTTTTCAAAAGACACTCCAGTGAAGGAGCATTTTACACGTTTGTAAAAATAACTTTGGACGAGAAGGCAAATATGAACATTTAAATGAAGAGGGGGCGGGGAACGCTGAACGATAGTTTTTAATCTGCAGGGTTTTATGATGACGACATAAGATTTTTAATAAAACTTTACTCCGGAAAAAAGATAAACTACTATCTTGAATACAGGCGTGATGTATTCACGTTAAACATGTGGGGCCGTAAGTCCTTCCGAGAGGTTGGTGGAAGGGGAAGGAGGGTACGGTCCCTGTGGATGTCTCCCCCACTGGGTTCCGGTCTAAATTGGGTGGCACTTCCCGGCCATCCAAACGATTACCTTACACCTTTCTGCTAGGTCGGACGGTCTGAGTCTCAACAACAACAACAGGCGTGATGTATAACGAAGAATATTGACATGTCTTAATATCACAGCATATAATTTAAATTTTGACATTGCAGGGACTTCAGAATACTTGAAACTGCAGAGTAGAAAAAGAGAAACACAATAGCAAATCTCTCCAAACTCTTAAACTCACTAAACATTGAAGTGCAGAAGCAGGAACTTTTATTTTCTCCCACTTCTAAGAGTTTTTGTTTCCAGCTCCACTTCGGGAGTTAATATTTTCTGATTATATGTGACATATATATTCTGTCGCTTTCCAAGCTGCTCCGCTTTCTGTCATTCTCCGTTTCTGTCATAACTATATATTCTCTGTTTATCTATACATGATATACGTATAAAAAACGTATTATAACGAATTTATAAATTCAAAGTAGAGTTTGTGACGGATTTATTCCCTTCGAAGACACTAGAATACGAATCATTTAATTATGCCCTAACGTACAAGCGTATGTCTGCCTGAGCACAAGCCATTCTAAATTACAACTTATAATTCAAATTTGTGTGAAATTCCGCCCGAGTATTATATCTTCTGGGGGTGATTAGTTTATGACACCAGGTTTATATCTCTCTCAAAAATATAATTAAAAATTGGTGAACATCATATATAATGTTAAAATGTTAACCTTCCCTATTAAAATCGCCCCTTTACATTAACATTTATTCAAAATTTCTATTCTCAGGCAAAGAGATCATTTCAAACTGAATTAATTCTAACACATTACTTCCACATGCATTTCACGAATCTATTCTAGACTGTTTCCGAATTTCCCTCCACATCTGCAATAAATCCTTTTGACCGCCCAAACTAAACTTTTCTTGTAAAGTATATCAACCTCGCAAACTTTCTCTAATTTATCCATTTCCTTGGTCAAAAGCACTGGTGACTATTCCGTGTATAATTCCCCCCTCCCCATAATACTGCCTGAGAAACCTCTTCGACATTTTGTAACTTTTCACTGACAAATCATTTCGAATCTTCTAGAAAAATCTGTCTTTTCCTTCCCCATTCCAAAACCGCACGGCTGTATATGACGTCTGATGCCAGAACGATTCTGGTTACGGAACCAATAGGTCGTAAAGCTTCTTTTATATTCAAATACTCAAAATTATTTTCCTAATGATGCTTTCATAAAATTTCTTCAAATCTATGGTGTCCAGAGTGAGTAGCCTTATCTGCTATTCGACAGTCTAGGGATGTTGGACAGTCTAGGGAGTACGATGTTGGTTCCTAGAACTTCCTCCTCCTCCAAGAATAAAACCCAGTTAGTTCAACGATTAGTAGCAAAATCCAAATGGCAGATTTCTGATAAAATTTATCATCCCTAAGGAACTGACTTGTATTAAAATCGCACAAAATAGTGCTTCGAAATTTAAAAAAAAAACAATTAAAAAACTAATTTAACAATTAAAAAACTAACTCTAAATTAAAAAAAAAAAATCTCGTCGGGGTCTGTTGTACCAGGAGTTCAGCTAATCCAATACACTGTAACACATTCTGCAACTTTTGCTCATTTTTTCAGCTACTTTGTTGATCATTTTGGCAAACTATCAGAAAAGCCACAATGAAAGGCGTTCATAAAAATTTCAGCTTCATGTCTGAAATATTCAGGTAATTTTATATATATATATATATATATATATATATATATATATATATATATATATATATATATATATATATATATTGTAATAATAGTAGTTTGAAAATCCAATGAACGAAAAGTAAGAAGATGCAACACGATAAACCTAACTTTCTAAAACACCCACAGAATAAAATATAAAACAACAAATCATCAATCAAATGGGGAAAAAATACAAAACACGAGTTATCAAGTTACAGAAAATCAACAAAATTCAAAGGTATGGAAACGAATAAAGAAAAACTTAAAAAATCAAGCAATATCGCTTTACATGTGGAAAAAGGGCTAAGCCTAAACAAATGGAAATGTTCACTTCGTAAAATTCGTTCTCAAGTCCAAGTATTTTGACGAAGCAGACACAAAATATATATGTTTCTGAAGAAATAGATAGATTATATCTATAAACTATTTCTACTTGGACGACATACATAAAGAAGGAATAAAAAAGAAAAAAATGAATACCTGGAAAATGCACAGCATATGTACAAACGAGTCGAAACCGGGAACTCTGATTGAAGAGACCAGTGTTGCCATTCGCAAAGAAAAAATAAAAAACGATGTACTGTTGCCATTCATAAGAATTGAAAAACAGTAAAGCGAAATGGTAAGAAAAAGTAATAATATATAAAAAGAGCTGCTAAAAGGAGGGGCTAATAAAAGTAATGCTGAAGTGGAAGAGGATGTAAAAAAAGTATTAAAAATACAAGAGAATGGAGATATCTGGCTAATATAAGATACTATGAATAGAATTATAAGATACTATGAAAAGAATTATAAAAATCCAGCTATTCTAAATTTTTTAACAATACCATTTACTAAATAAGAGGGATATTTATATAAATTGCTGGTAATTTTGAGATTATTTATATGCATAGCATGAAATTTTTTATCAGATAATCTATAAATTCTGAAAAGCTGATTAAGTATAATATTTCTAAACAATTGAATCGAGTTACAGGAATTAAATGGTAAGATTTTATTAATATTAAAATTATAATAGTATTTTTTATCATATAAATTTGTAACAATTCTATTAGAAGGATCAATAAGTATATATATACTGTTATATATATATTGTTATATATGTATACTATATATATATATATATATATATATATATATATATATATATATATATAGTATCATAACTATCAGGAACCTTACTCCCCATTACGGACAGCTGGTTCCCCTGAAACTTTCAGTAACATGCTTGCAAATGTTTTACAGTGTACCAAATGGTGCACACACAGAAAGACAAATATATTATTTTATGAGAACATAAACTTGCACAACTTCTTTGAAGAAATCAGTCAGGTCACTACAATTTTTTCAAGGGCGTTAAAAGCCCTCTTCTTCAGACCCAAAACAGAATAATTAGAACAGTATGCACCCTTAACAAAAGCTAAGAGCAAACTGCGAGGAGGCAAGCGATGGGCAATTTAAAACAGCTAGGACACGCACAACGAAAAATTCGCAAACGGGTGTCTTTTTAATGCTCTCGAAACAACTGTAGTCATTTAACTGGCACATGCCTACTTTCTACAAGGAAGCGTATAAGTTCTTGTCTTACAAGCAGCATTTTGTTTTAGTGTTATCTTCTTTTATTATGTAAGACAATAGTGTTACTCTAGAATGGCTGTCCTATTCAGAAATGACACAATAAACAGCATTTAAATGCACAGGAATTCAATGAACAGCTTGTTCAAAATGTCCTCCATCAGCAACAATCTACATTTGAATTTAGAAAAGAACATAACCAAACGTACTTCCCTGGCGAAAATTGCAGGTGTAACTGTGTGTTTGTTACATGGCCATGATGATAGGACTTTTGAATTGGTATTTATTGACGTCTATATACATGTTTTGTCCCGTTACTTGAAATAGCTCAGTTAATTAACTTTGCTTTTAATATTATCCGTTAGGGTGCTACCACTACATCTGAAATTGAAAAAGAACACAGCCACGTACTTCGGCGAGAATTGCAGGTGTAACTGTGTGTTACATGGCCATGATGATAGGGCTTTTGGAGAGGTATTTATTGATTTCTATATACGTGTTTCGTCCTAACTTACTCCATGAAATAGCTCAGTTAATTTTCTTTACTTTTGAAATTACCCGTTTATACATTCATTGACCTTTCCTTACAAAATTATTGAGGTATTTAAGGACCAAAGTTAATGGATTTAAAAGGGTGTTTAAGCCTGCATAACCCAGTTCAATATTTAACAGAAAAATGTAAGTTACAATATGAAGTTAATATATAAAGTTAATATAAAAAATATAAGGTAAAAATATAATATGTCTAATAGAACTCCGTTCCAACAGAAAATAAAATAAAATCTCCCCTTAAATAAACAGCCGATGTTAATAATAACTTTCAATAACCATTAACACAACTCTGCAATTACTATTGCAATTAGAAGTCTCAATTCTGCGGAGTATGACTAATAATGCTGACAACGCCGGCCATTCATTCGTTTCTATTGGAGTTTTGAGTTTTCAGAAGGATGTAGGGAGAGAGAGAGGGGGGGGGGGGGGTGAAACACTTTCTCTAAGCACTAAGTACAATAACTTTAAAGAGCAGAAGCAGAAAAGCTTTTTATTTTTATTTTCTTCCACTTCTGAGAGGATTTCGGTCAACTCTTAAGGAAAAAAGTTAATATTTTCTCATTAAATCCTAAATATACAGGATACTTACTAAAGACCTTAAGCACTAATTTTGTAAGGAAAAGTCCATTAGTTTAGTATATACGTTAGGTCTATCTATAATAAAATGATCATCCCCGATCGAATAAAAGGGATTGCAGTGCCCCTAGTGGAGAATTTAAAAAGTTAGGATAATGAACTCTTCAATCAAGCGGGATATGCGGCAAAAGTCATTGACAAAGTTATAGAGCATTTCTCAATGAATAGGAATGGACAATAAAACTGTTGCAAAAGACATTTATTTGACACAATATGCTTCTTTTTTGACCCAGACCGTCCGACCTACCCGAAAGTGTAAGGCATCTGTTTGGACGGTCGGGAAGTGCACCCAGTTTAGACCGGAACCTAGTGAGGGCGGCATTCACAGGGACCGTACCCTCCTTCCCTACCACTAACGATCCAATATTCTTACAGGCGAATGACTGTCCTATTCAAGAACGAGAAAATAAACACTTACATGCACAAAAATCTAATGTCCAGCCTATTTAAATTGCACTCCTTCACCAACAATGCACACTTGTATTCAAGAAAGAATATGACTGCGTAAATACCGTGACAAGCGTTGCAGGTGTCACCGTGTTGGAGAATCTGATGAAACAACTTTTTGACAGATATTTATTGCCAAACGTATAAGCATTTCGTTCGTTTCTGGTATCGATTTCTATGCATAAGACATGTATGATAATTTAGGTAATTGGGACTTTTTCGTCTCCCTCGCTTGATCACCGAGTTTGTTATACTAACATTTAATATTCTTCGCTAGGGGCGCTGTAATCACTTTTATTCGATCAGGCAGGATCATTTTATTATAACGTGTACACTATGAACCTATACAATCCTTTCTTACAAAGTTATTGGGGTGATTAAGGTGTTTCTGAAGAACCCCATAGATCAGTGTTTCTCAAACTTTATTTGTTCACGAAACTCCTTTTATTTTGATAGCAGAACTTTAAAATGGTAAAAAATTCATTATGGTCCAAATTATGCAATGTTTTCCACGTTTTTTTAATATAATTTAAGAAAATTTACACGAAATTATCAGATAGCGGAACCCATGGAATACTGTCATGGAACCCCAGGGTTCCTCAGAACACATTTCTGAAAAACACTGCTGTAGATATTCGATCGATCAGAACTTAAACATCAATTCTATTTATAAAAATTTTAGTTTTCAATTATTAATAGCGTTCAATAGATGGACTATTATACAGGGTGTCCCAGAAAGATTGAAACGCGCTTTAATTCTTTACCTGTTGGAGATAAATGGGCAATGTAAATTGCAAAAATGTTCAACGTAGGGTAGGAAATAAGACTGCGTTAATGAAACAGTCCTCCCATTCATTTCCAAAAAGTTGCACTTTTTAAATTTTTATACGATCCCCTTAGACAAATTGGGTCAATCATATATTTTTTTTTTATTTTTAATGCAACAAGATCATTAAAAAAAAAACCCGCATATCTGTATCTTTAAAATCAACTGAATAATGATAAAGGAAAAAATATGACTTATGTCACTTTTCCGTACCATGTGAAAGAATGTTCCATCAGTGAAAATAGGGATCATAAACAAATTGACGATGGAAATTGTTTAGATCAAAAATAGTGACAACATTTTTATCACAAATGCATCTAAATAAAGCATTCCACAGACAGAATCATATAAAGCAGTGGTACTCATTACGCGGTTGGGTATCCTATGTATTATCATCCAGTTTTATCTTTTTTGTGATATGTCACAAATTTACATTTCTAATTTGATATAGGGTCTCCATTCATAATATTCAATTTTCAATTAAATATAACTCGCTCAATTTTAAAGATTCAGATATGCGGGTTGTTTTTAATGATCTTGTTGCATTAAAAATAAAAAATTTCTGATTGAGCAAATTTGTCTAAGGGGGTTGTATAAAAATGTAAAAAGTGTAACTTTTTGAAAATGGATGGGAGGACTATTTCATTAATGTAGTCTTATTTCCTATCTTACTTTCAACATTTTTGCAATTTACATTGCCTACTTATCTCCAACAGGTAAAGAATTAAAGCGCGTTTATCTTTTTGGGCCACCCTGTATACCCCTTTGGGTGCTAATGACGTCACAAACACAAAAATTGTATCGCGGCTATTCTTCCCTACAATGATTAAAACTGTTAAGCTTCCTGATCATTGAACCATAAATAGCCCTTTTATGTGTAATCATGTCAAATTTTGTCTTACGCTGCCATGTTAAGAAAATATGAAACTGCGAATAAATTTCAAAGTTTCCACTCGAATTTCAAAACATTCTATCAAGTTCTAGAAAATGGCCACAGACAGACAGCGGGCAGCTATCTAAGAATAGCATGTTCAGGAAATCCTAAAACAAACAGTGTCATCAAAATCTCGAAATCGAAAATTTTCGTGGATTCATAAAATTGAACGAAAATGAATGAAAAACGCTCAGCGGATGCTTACAAGTTTTCCAATATCCATGATAACTCTCATCTCAAGTTAGCTTTGCCGCAGTGCAAGCATGTGAATTTTATCGCTGCAGCGGCGTCATGGAGACTATCCAAGGACTTTTACTTTTAAAACAAACACAGGGATGAAAACATATATACACCTCATTCAACTTAACAGAGATAAATTGCAAACGCCAGCAAGACTGTACAAAAAGAAATGGCGAAAGTTTATTCCTTACTTCAAGAATCAATACGGTTCGTTGAACTGGACGTTTGGAACGATTCCAATCAAAAACTCCCGTTGGCTGAAGCCATTCCAAAGTCCTCGCAAAAAATATCAAGACATGGAGCTAATTTATTCCACTAGGTCAGTACACTATGACGCTTGATATTAGTTGGTTCCAAAGGTGACATTCGTGTCGACAGACACGCGAAGTGATGTTTTAAAATGCATTTGGACGTTCTCTGTCTGTGTGTAATGATTGGTTAAACATAAAACTGGTTTTGAGTTAGTTAAAATGGATGAGAGGAATGACACTTTCTGCATGAAATGGTTTTTTGGGTAAACGGAAACGGTTAGAAATGTAAATGTTCTTTTGCAGGTGCGAATTATCAGGGTTGACAGATTTAAACCATTTTTAAAAAGCAGGCTTTTTCAGGGGTGATTGTGAGTCTAAGTCCAATTTCCTGAACATACAAAGAAATTTCCTGAAAAGTTACGCAATAATTTTGCAATTCATTCTCAGTAATTTTGCAATTTACACAATATTGTGCAATTCTTGGTCACTTTTGGACATAAAAGAATAGTAAAAAATTAATAGTGCATCCCACAAAAAAAAACTATCTGATCGATAGCAGATAAAACATACAGCCACCTATGTGAAGGTCGTGATAGGGGAGCTAGTTGATCTATTTCTAAGACAGCACATATTTCCAAAAACAAGTGTCGTTTATCTGCACTTTTCAAATCAAAATGCATGTTATCGCATAAAGATTCCATGTGCGTAATAAATGGCTTGATAAACCGTTTAACTCTATTGTTTACAGTGTGTTTAAATGCATCCCCATCTATGTCCAAAAGATGTGGAGCCTTTTTAGTCCTTATCAAAGTTTCGACTCCTTTCTTAGTTCCTTGCATTGTGTTGCAAGAATCCATAAGCACGCTGACCAAGTTTACCCAAGATATCTCATTTGCTTCTATGAACTCTACCAACTGGTTGTAAATGGTGGCAGCAGTACCAACATTAAAAGAAAAAGAAACTAAATGTTGAATAACTACATTATTTTGTTCAGGAGAAAAATATTGAACAAGCACAGTAAGTATACTTTTGAATGATCTACTTGTACTTTCATCCAAATTCAAAGAGAATTTTACTTTCTCCAATGTCTCAACAATCCTGTTTTGAAGAGTGTTTGCCAAACCATATTTCATCTTACATGCAACTACATTGGAAAAATGATTTAATTCTATTATATTTAGAAAATGCAAATTTGGCAATTGCGTTTAAGAACAGGGTTGTTTAAATACATGGGCAAATTTAATTTTAACGCATTCCTTCATATTAATTCTAAACTATGCTTTTGTTATCTATAGTAACTCATGCTTTTATTTGCAAGTTTTGCTGAAATTAAATCATTACAACAATAGTCAGGAGTTACGAACTTAATTTCACAAAAACAATTATTTTTACAATTGGCAAGATACAAATTTTTTGTTCTTAAAGTGCAGGACATTTTTAAACACATTTATAAAATTATCATGTATTATTAAAATATGCATTGTCTAGTGTCTACACATAAATAAAATTTGGTGGCAGTATCTTATGTGTGTTTTAATGCAAATGTTTATTTTGTATATTTATTAAAAATATATTTTCATAAAAATGTGGCAGAAAAGGCTTTAGATATTTTAATAAGTTTATTTTAAAGAATATTAAAATATACTTCCACTGGGACAGATGCCAACCTCTGAAAGGAGTCATCAGTAGAAAAATCAGAAGTTTTCAGTAGTATTCAGTAAAACCGCATCGTTTAAGTATATTGAAAATATATATTTTAAAATCTTAGAATAAATTCAAAATGTAGTTTTGCTAACTTAACTGAGTTAATTAAAACTGAATGGCACTATCTATGTGAAAATAATTAAGAAATTAACCTTTATAATTAACCAAAATATTTAAAATAAGCTAGTTTAGTCAAGTTAATGTGCAACAATAGGGAGATCGATGGAAAAGGATAATTACGTACTCTCGGCAACGCCCGCGAAAAAAAAATTGAATTTCATGATCGTACTATTTATGTGAAAATAATTAAAAAAATTAGCCTTTATAATGAACCAAAATATGAAATTAAGATAGTTTAGTCAAGTTAATGTGCAACAATAGGACGATGGAGATCGATGGAAAAGGATAATTGAGTACTCTCGGCAACGACCTCAAAGAAACAAAAACTGAATTTCACGATCGTACTATTTATATGAAAATAATTAAAAAATTAACTGTTATAATCAACAAAAATATGAAAATAAACTGGTTTAGTCAAGTTAATGTACAATAATAGGGAGATGGAGATCGATGGAAAAGGATAATTAAGTACTCTCGGCAACGGCCGCAAAGAAACAAAAAAAACTGAATTTCACGATCGTACTATTTATATGAAAATAATTAAAAAATTAACTTTTATAATCAACAGAAATATGAAAATAAACTAGTTTAGTCAAGTTAATGTACAATAATAGGGAGATGGAGATCGATGGAAAAGGATAATTAAGTACTCTAGGCAACGGCCGCAAAGAAACAAAAACTGAATTTCACGTTCGTACTATTTATATGAAAATAATAAAAAAATTAACTTTTATAATCAACAAAAATATGAAAATAAGTTAGTTTAGTCAAGTTAATGTGCAACAATAGGGAGATGGAGATCGATGGAAAAGGATAATAGCGTTCTCTTGGCAACGACCGAAAAAAAAAAAAAAAAAAAAAAATTCACGATCGTACTATTTATATAAAAATAATTAAAAAGGTAAACTTTATAGTCAACCAAAATATGCAAATAAGTTATTTTAGTAAAGTTAATGTGCAATAATAAGGGGATGGAGATGGATGGAAAAGGGCAATTGTATACTCCCAGCAAAGCCCGAAAATAAAGACTGAATTGCGCAATCTTATAATTTAAGAGAAATATAATTTGTTTAGTAAAATATTTCTTTATTTTACTCGCACTATAAAAATAAATTAGGTCTATTGTTCTGATATGAAATCATTAGAGGAAGAAGAATTAGATGCAAACTGATAATTTTGGACTCTCAACAAAGCAGGGAATATGAATTGAATGGTGGGATGCATGGATTTCTTGGGATTTTCCGTAGTCTTGGGAGTACTGTCCGTAAAACCGTGAGATGAAGTAAAAATCAGTACAAACTGTGTACTGAAAATCCGTAAAAGTTGGCATCTCTGCACTAGTCGTATCTATAAAAATTATATACTGATATGAAAGGGGTAAACGTAAAACAAAGATTTTCAAGTGCTGCGCGAAGATTTTTTCTCTATTTCCCCTTTGAGTCCAATGACAACATATATATTAATGACATATATGATGACATACATCACGGTGATTACGGAGACTAAAAATTTACGACTTGTTTTTGATTCCCTTTCTGTGGGGGATTTTACGCCTCCACTTCCGGGTTAGAAAGGCAAGCTTTGCTTGCAGTCCGTTTTTTGGACGCTGCGTGCTGGGAGTACCAGAATAAATACAGCTTGTCACACAAGAACGTCTGCGCTCTCGTGTGACAAGCTACATTTATTCTTTCACCCCCCCCCCCCCCCGCACACAACATCTATAAAACGGAGGCGGACAACGCTCATCAGTCGTAGGCCGAAACTCAATTATGATAATAGCTGTGGTTGAAACCTCTCTGCAATTTTCTTTGAAAAGCGGAACTTTGAGGAAAAAAATTTATTTAAAAAAAAATTGAATTTTTCAGAAAAAGCGGATTTTTTGGGATAAAAGCAAAACAAAAAAACGGAAATTTCTGTGGAAAAGCAAAGAAGCGGAATTCCGCCGAAAAGCGGAAGAATCTCATACCTGGATTTTAGAAAAAAAAAAAATTCAGAAGAAAAAACCGCAAAAAAAAAAAAAAAAAATTAAATGTCAATTTCATAAAAAAATCTCGGAAGTGGCAAGTTAAAATTTCCGGAATTTCCGGAAATTCCGGAGCACAATCACCCCTGCTTTTTAAAAAAATATATAGCTTTTTTTTTTTTTTTTTCAAATAAAAATGCTAGCTTTTTTTTTTTAACTGATTAAAATAAAATTTGCACAAATTGATTTTTAATGCATTCTTAAAAGTGTTTTTTTTTCTAAACAACTTAAAGAAATTATTAAATTTTGCATTTATTGAACGTCAAATATTAATAGATTGGCTAGTAAATTACATATTTTTGGGGTACTAGTATCATCAGGAGCATACAATGTCTATTAAAATTGGCTAAATAATAATTGGCTACTATATTGAGGAGAAAATACTTAAGCGTTACAAGAAAAATTATACTTTAAAATTATAAAATTATTACAGAGTTATAATCTATATAACCTTGTAAGTACTCAAACTTTAAAAGTTGTATTGGGAAGTAGGAAATGACAAAAGCCACCACACTTACAAGAAATGTAAATGTTGTGTGAAATTAAAGAACAACACCCCCATCATTTTAAATTTTTTAAAGAACTACTTGATCTTCATGATTTTAATCATTCAGTAAAATCCATATGCATGTTTTTTCTCTTATGCACTTATTAAAATCATTTTTACTTAAGTGATTTTAAAAGTGTTCAACTAGGCAAAAACCATGATTATTCTATTTCTAATTTAAACATTTATTTAGTTTGTTGCGAGTTCTAGAATATGAGAACAGTTATAATTTGATGAACAAAAGTAAAACTGTTTCTCAAATCCTATTATTTAAGAAAATGGAGATTAGTAAAGCAAGTAGCTTTGAACACAATCAATAATAAAAAGGTTTACAACGTAAAATGCAGCGCAAATCAAGATAAATAAGCATACGTACGTTTCGGAAATCAGTTGGATTTACTTCATCAATGCAAAAAGTCTGGACGTAAACGCCCAAATAAGCATAAAGCAATATTGACAAAACCCAAATGACTAAATGACATCACAATACAGTAGCGCCACCTAGTGAAACTAACGGGAAATAAAATAATAAAAATAGGAAACAAAGAAATATGAACATGAGACACACACAAAAAATATTAATAAATGCCCTTCGTTTTCTTTCTTGTTTGGGTCTCATGTTCACATTTCCTTGTTTCCTATTTTTGTTGTTTTATTTCCCTTTCTTTTCCACCAGGTGGCGTCACTATATTGAGAGCGTTTAGCTATTTCAGTTTCGCCGACATTGCCTTGAGCGAGCTTATTTGGGAGTTTAGGTCCAGTCTCTTTGCAATGATGTAACAAATCCTGTGGATTTCCGAAACGTACGTATACTTATTTATCTTGATTTGCGTTGCATTTTACGTTGCAAATCAATGTATTGCATATTACGGTGTTCAAGCACTAAGCGCTAACATGCTACTCTATTAAGCTACAGAAACTTCATTCCGATTATATTCAAGCTTCAAACAGTTACGGTCATATACAACATATTCCCACTTTTCAATAATTTAAAATTATAATAATTTTAAGAGTTGTCACAGTAAAATACAAATCTACGAGCATCCCAGAACACTACAACTCGGTAAAACATCATAAATTTACTTTTTTTTTTTTTTTTTTTTCATATTAAATATTCGCAACTTTAACACATCATATTCAGCCAGACTAAGTCAGTACCATGGAGTTAGAAAGAAGGAGATAAAACTATGGATGAAGCGCTTGAAAATGCCACAGTGTTTTAAAATTACTTCTAGGTGCCGCTAGTGTTAGTAAATTAGTCGCTATTATAAGTTGACACGACAGAAAGTGAACTTGAATTGCGATAATAATTTATTTTTAAAAAATAGACAGTTTAAATAAACATTTTAGGTCTTTTGCCATAGAAATACTTACAACGCAGGACTACTTATCTTACCCCAGAGCTACCTGAATTATTGTTTCAAACGATATTGACGTTTTCGTAACCAATGGACCCCAATGTCTACAAAAGGGGATCGAAATTTTTTGGATACGGTATGTCAAATACCTGTCTTTTTGAGAGATTCTTCGTTTGGGATGGACGCTGTCCCACCCGTTAATAAAGTTAATAAAGTTTTAACTCTTTTTATAGTCATGGTCAGTAGAAAACACTCTTTCAGAACACTAGCAGCATTTTAAAGCCAAGGCAATAAACATTATGACACCTGCAACCTTTCAGGAGTCCATACAGTTCTACCATAAACAGTCGTATATGGTTCGCTCATTTGATTGACTTGTTCTACCTAATACTAATGTTTTGAATATTAAGAGAAATAGTGGTATTTGTATTAAATTCAACTGGTTATTCGTTGGAAAATTAATATTATTATATCATACTGTCACTGAAATGTCTTTTAAGAAAATAGGATCACAAATTGAGGAAAACTGTTAATAGAGATGGGTGAATAACATTTTTCTCGAATTCGGATATCTTATTAGAATATTAACCAGATCTCGAATATTCGAATACCAGGATTAGTTGTTTCAATTTGTTGATAAATAATATTTATATTTATTAAATATTATTTATTACTAAATTAATAAGATATAAAGCAAACAATATAATAAAACCATATTAATTTTAAAATGACACATTTTATTTTAAATTTTAGTTGCTTAACAGCAAATTTTGGTTTTCGGTACTCTTAATTACAATAATTAATTAATTGTAAATGCTTCTCACCCACTTCAAATTTTTATTAAAAAAAAAACAAGGATTCGAACTCGTTTTGGATCTATTTTTACTTTCATTATATACATAATGTATAAGGAAAGTATTGTGACTGGGTCGAAAATTCGAATTCGAGTTTTCGACGGGAGAGCACATTTCAAGCAACCCTAATCACGAATCGAACATTTTTGAGGTGATGTCTATGTGTGTGTGTGCGTGTGTGTGTGTCAGTGAGTCTGTGGAGACGATATCTCACGAACGAATGGAGCTATTAGAATGAAATTTGGTACAAAAATCACTAATCAAGAATACTGGAAGCCTATTGTTTTAAAACACAATCGAATGTTCAGAACTTCCCTAAATTTTTGAGTGAAATTTTGAAAAAATCATCAAAAATTCAAAACCTTTAATAAAGTTACGCAAATAGACATTTCTTATGTAATTTTTCCTTAGAAAACGATTGATATAAACTTTAGAACGCTAGCATGAACCGGTTTCGAAATATTGCACATTTTTCAAATAAATTTATCAAAAAAAATCCCATAAATTAAAAACAAATATTAACTGTTAAGAAATATGTTTACTTTTTATATGTAATATCATGCGATAAATTTGTTGACATCATTTTCATGGATCTAACTCGTTCCATTCATGAGAAAAGATACTTTGAGTAATACTTTTAATACTTAAAAGTATTACTCAGTAGTACTTTTGTGTTTGAACGCCAATAATCATTTATCTGCTGTAAGAATAACATATTTCTCCGTCCATAACGCTTGGCGAAATTTTGGTGACGAATTTAGCGGAATGTCGCCAACTTGGCGACATTTTTAAAGGTTGCCAAATTAACGAAAATCTCGCCAAATGGATAAAAATGACGCTAAATCAATGAAAATGACGACAAATTGAAGAAAATTCAGTATCTTGGAAAGAATATAATCTACTAAAATAATCTACTATAAGAATAACATTTTCTTAACTATAAAAGTAGTAAATTCATTGCACTATATAAGGAAAGTCATGTGTTGCCCACATCACATTTTTTTTTTTTTTTTTGTCACAAATTAAATTAAAGGACCTGAAAAATAGCTCTAAATAAAACTGTTGACGGCGAAGTAATTAAATACTTCAAAGATAATTCCTTCAAGCGAGGATTCAGATTGTTCTCTTTCAGAATATCTTCTAGAATATCCTGACTTTTTATTCTGGAAGCCGCTGTTAACCTTCCCGCGATATTCAAGGTATTCGAATTTCTTCTAGTGACGTTTTATTCCAAATCTCAAATACTCACTAGTGTGTTCGAAGACAGTATTTGTGACATTGAACTTATACATGGAAACATGGAACTCATATATGTCTTAGAGGGAACTAACTGACAGGGCATAAAATATGGCGCCATCTAGTCTAATTAACTGGAACGTGGCTCTACTCGACTTTCTTATATACGATTTTTTTTTTTTTTTTTAAACAAGAAAAAATTTGAAAAATCGGTATCGTGGGTCCAGATGATTACAACTATAGCATCTTGAGTGTGGTACCAATCGAATTGGATGGTACCAATCGAAAGATTTTTAAAGCCACTTTAGAGGGCTTTAAAAATCTTTCGATTGGTCCCATACTTGACAATGTACCCCCCGGGAGGGTAACTTGCCCCAAGAGGAGAGCTAATGACGTCATGAACAAAAAAATTTGTATCGCAACAATTTTCCACAACAATGATTTTATTAGAATATGTACCATATTAGATAGAATATGTACTATATTTTATGTACCATACTTGACAATGTACCCCCCGGGAGGGTAACTTGCCCCAAGAGGAGGGCTAATGACGTCATGAACAAAAAAATTTGTATCGCAACAATTTTCCACAACAATGATTTTATTAGATTATGTACCATATTTGATAGAATATGTACTATATTTTATGTACCATACTTGACAATGTACCCCCCGGGAGGGTAACTTGCCCCAAGAGGAGGGCTAATGACGTCATGAACAAAAAAATTTGTATCGCAACAATTTTCCACAACAATGATTGAAATTATTAACTATCATGAGTCGTAAATAAACCCTTGTATGCATGATTATGTCAAATTTTGTCCTATACTGCCATGTTAAAAATATATAAAATTCCAAAGTTTTCGCTCGAATTTAAAAAAAAATTCTATCAGTTCTAGTTAAAAAAAAAAAAATTCTACCAGTTTCAGTTTTTTGATAACAAAGCCAAATATAAAGTTTCGTGAAAACTCCATTAATATTTATGGCTACTATGGTGTACACAAGAAATCGACCACAGACAGACATTACTCCAAAAATAGTCAAAACTTGTTCAGGAGGTCTTAAAAAATATATTAGCATCAAAATCTCGAATTCGAAAATTTTCGGGAAAACAATACTTTCTCTTTACTATTATTACGTAGTAAAAATAGACAATCCAAAGCATCTAAGAAAGAACATTTTTACAACACGATTTATGACAAGTCCAGGGGTTGAAATGCCAAGAGAACTTGTCTCGTTTTTCTCAAAATGAATAAGTGACTGAGGTGGGGTCAACAAGAGCCTATCAGAAAAATCGTTGCTATGGGAGTCAAGCGACCCGACCAACCAAAAATCAGGGACCACAGTGTGAAATCGTCACCCCAAAACAAGAATCAGAGAAGTTTTATTCTAGCATCACTTGGCTACAACATTTCGCATGAAAAAGGATAAAATGTGAATTGAGTTGTTCGTCGACTGTCCTCCAGTGGCGTATTTCAAGGATTGTGCTATCTGTTCTGTCTCATTCTTCAAAAAATCCTTGGTGAATCACCCACATTTTTTATATCTTTCACCAAAGTTACACAAGCCTGTCAGTCCTTCCAGACGGACATACGACTGATAAAGAATGTTGATAAAAATTAAGAATTACTACAATAAGAAATGTAAAATGCTAAATTTCAAGTAAGAGATGAGTGTACATGAAATCCTTGTAAATATTCATGTAAATAAAAATATATTTACTCAAACAATTGGGTCATGTTATGTTGATTTCCACACCTTTATTGTTTAATGAAACTGCGTTTTACCTTACAGCGACCAGCCCATAAATGGAGAGTTGATGACAGAATATTCGCCGCTCTCACGTTCATACAGTATGTATCGCAAGCAATTATATCGGTACAAAATAAGTATCGATACGAAATATCGATGTACAGTAAGGACACACATGCATCCATCACTAATGTACAATTTCGATCCATATGAAATTTTCAGGACATCGCTTACCTGGTGATTTGGCGAGCTAGGAGTGTCTGGCGGCGACTCCGAGGAGGATGAGGACGGGTTGAAAGGAGGTGTGGAGGAGTACGGGCTTTTGGGTTCCTCCTCAAGATTCAGAAGGTTCTCCTCCGTCTCCTCCGTGATCTGGGGGAACATCTTAAGCTCCTTCATGGTGCCATTCGATACATCCCTATAGAAACACAAAACAATCATTTCAAAAAATGCATAACAAATGCGCAGGATATTGAATATAAGATACATTTCAATCTAGCAGAAAGTATATCATGTGTTCAATACATTACTTTCCCTAAAATACATAGCATGAGGAACGTGTTGATATCATAGGCGTAGCTAGGATCTTTAAAAAAGGGGGGAAGACGTTTATGACTGAATAAGGTAGAGGAGTTACAATGCTGAATTTAGATTTCCAATATGGACTATGTTCTCACTATGGAGAACTAATGTAGTTTCAGTTTTTTGAAGGGGGTTATTATGCCCCCCCCCCCTTTAAAAACTGACAGAAACGGGGTAGGAAATTGGAAATCCGAGTTTTCGAATTATTTACATGTTGTGTATACGACAGACATCGTACAGTGGCGTCTCCAGGGACGTTATTGCCCGTCTCCATTGGTAAAACAATTGCATAATTGTGCCATACAGTTCATTCGAAAACGAAATTCAGCACTGTAATTCCACTCACATTCTATTGTCGCCCATCTTCCTCTGCGCTAGATCCTGGCTAAGCCTATGCGTACACAATTAAAGGCGTGCCAATATCTCAGAAGGGGGTGTTATGACCGAATAAGGGGGGTTCAGTGCTGGATTTTGTTTTCCAATATAGATTTCCGGTGGTTATTAATCCCCATAACACCCCACTTTCCTACGCAACTATGATCCACAAAAAACTGTCGGACCAAATTTCACCAATGACCATATACACCTCCCCATTGGCTGAACAATAATCGATCGTCAACCTCCCCCCCATTCCAAAATTCGAATTATGCCTACGTCTGACACTGAAACAAATGCTTTCCAACCTCAAAACTTCGAGGACCATTATCTATTTTTTATCAACACCCACACCCAAATAAAAAAAGTATATATTTACGTATATCACTGGGAGGAAATGTAGCGAGGTGGCGCTAAAACATGACTCCCCATTGTCGCACAAGGGCATCTATCTCGTTTCATTGTTTGCACACGGACCGATGTTTCCGGATAAAAAAGAAGGAAGCCAAAGTCCGTAGAGGTTTCCTAACCTTCAATTTCTGCACCGACAGCGAAGGTGGCCTTGACTTTGGAATGGAGCAGGAGGTCGGCGTTTCTGGTTGCTGCTTGTTTGGGGGGAAAGTGCAGTGGCGGAACTTCAAATCCTGCCACCCCCCACGGGAGTTTCTAGCTTCTTCTCTTTCAAAGGCCCCAAGCAATCTTTATTAAAAGGCCCCATTCGAACAATAAATGCAGCAGAACGTAACTAATCCAAACATTGGTAAACTTGAAAATATATTATCCGATGATTTATTTGTGTAAACGTTGGATTGAGAATAACATAATAAGAAATTTGATATGCAAGAAAGGTCTGATAAGAAAAATGTGTCAAATTCAAGACCCTCTGCAAGCATAAAGGCCCTAAGCGGTCGCGTGAGCTGCTTGGCCCTGGGACGTCCTTGTCCTACAAGTTACAAATTGTAGGCCACCTACAAACATTTATCTTGTCCCCCTCCATATTTTAGTTTTTACTTCTTTTGAATCTTCCATGTCTTTCTTCCCTTCATTAAAAACTTAAAATCGGAGGCGGCCCTCTGACGTACGGGAGCCTCTCCCCCACCTCCATCGCCTCCTATGGGCGTCTCTGCCCCTACCACTAATATTTTCATTCATATTTATTTCAAAAAATTTTCTCAGACCTCTCTACATTTCAGGACGCTGTATGGTAGTTCAGGTGTTAGTAAAAATGACAAAATTTAAAGGAACCGTTAAAAATTATAATTAGTCGCGCGCCTTCATTACAGATAACTAAGGAAGCCCCCCCCCCCCCCCACTCCTTCAATAATCCTAAAAACCCTAAATCTTTTATTTCATACTGGAATATAAAACAAGATGCTTTTTAAAGAAAAACGTAAAATAAGATGCTTTAAAAAAAAAACATAAAATAAAATGCTTTTTAAACAAAATAATAAGATAGATGCTTTTCAAACCAAAATGTAAAAATATGATGCTTTTCAAATCGAAACGTAAAATAAAATGCTTTTTTTAAAAAAACAATTCCCCAAACTTTAACACGCATTAACATATTTTGTGGGGTGAAATACAAACATGATTTTACTAAAGAAAAGTATTGTTTTCATATAAAAAACACTTTTTTTTCGGGGGGGGGGGGGGACCTGAAATTGAAATATTTTCATTTTCAGGAGTGCTGATTATCAAGAAAACGCTTTTTAGCATCTCGTCCGACTGTCTGTTTAAAATCCATGTAACCGTGTTTTGCTACGTAACTACTCATGTTGTAACTACTCGGCCGATTGAATCCAAATTTGGTATAAATATAGCATGTTACGCAAAAAATAAAAACAACGCCCCAACTATTTTTAAAATTTCTCCAAGCCCAGTTCAGACTTATTTTATAACAATTTGCATCCTGTAACAATTCTAAGCACTTAGGTTTACAGTGAAGCTGCATATAACTTTTTTACGAATGATCCATGTTCTGAAAAATTGAGTATACTTTATTGCTTGTGCATGACTTCCTGTTTAGACATCGCTTCACAGTAAGCTTGAGCGCTTAGAATTTCGTGAAGGGTGGGCGAGGCTAAAACAATGTCCTGCATCATTCCTGGTTCGAAGTACATACTTCTACCAAAAAAGGTTCTAAAATCCTTGTTTTAAGGAGTTTTGTGAGTGGTGGTCATATCATCGCCTGCTCTGTGTTTACAAGTGACAATGACCAAGGTCCACGCGCGATAATGGGTTGATAGTTCAGCACTTTCTTGTTTGTAAAAATATGGTTGGTTCTTTCAACATATTGAAATTGGGAATTTTACAAAGAAGGGATTAAAATAGACAATTGTGTAAAATTGTTTGCAATGTTTATAAAGAAGAATTTTAACGTAAACTGGCATCATTTTTGTGGAAGATATTGTCATGATTTTTAATATTTTTTTTTCAAAGATACACGCATGGTATACTTACCTCAATACCTCATATTGCATAAATAAGTATCTGATGGACAGCACATGACTTTTACTACCAGACTCAAATTTATTTTCTCCTTCTTTCGTTTATAATTCATTAAACTGAGTTTAACAGCACAAAATAACACGGATAATTATTTGAAATTACGCTGATTTTAAAAATTTTATTTCAATTTTTGTTCTCATTTGGCAACTGGACGTATTTTTAAAGGCGACATGGAAAAAATACAAAAAAAAACCTATAATATCTAAAAAACGGTTAGTTCCAGAGTTATGAGGTTGGTCTTATTTTTGTTTCCTCGTCAAAAATGAAGTATAGAACACGCATTTAATTGACACATTTGAGCAAATGTAGTCTTTTCTTTTATATTTTGGCAATTTCTGCGGGCCATTTCGCAAAAAAAAAGCAGCTTCTTTCCTTCTGAAACATACCAAAATCTAATGAACACCTAAGTATCCCACAGGTGATTTATCTACCAAATTTTATGAAATTTAATCAATTAGTTTTTCAGCTACAGTGGATACGTACTTTTTTGCGGCGTATTTCGTAAAAAAACGCAGGTCCCCCCCCCCCACCCCACCCCGAATCATACCAAAATCTAATCAGCACCAAGGTTAATCCCACGTGACTTATCTACCAAATTTGGTCAATTAGTTTTTCAGTTAGAGTGGTTTCGTTTTTTTAAGCCGAAAGTACTTTTGTTTTAAAATCTTTAAAAAATATTAGAATTCGTCCCTGAGATTTGAAATTGATATATGTTTACTCGCAATTGTCTGCTCTTTCCGGTCGTGTGATTTGTTTTTTTCTACGACGTCTGGATGGTGGAGAAAAAATGGGAAAAAAGGAAAAAAACGCATAAAGCATTAAATAACAACAAAAAAAATTCAAATTTTAAAAATCGGTTTTCACGCGTCACCTCCCCCACCCCCCACCCCCCACCCCCCACCCCACCCCGGGTCTCCGATTGCCAAATTTTGTAGCTCTGCGACGGGCGATTGCTGAGCCTATAAAGTATAAGACAGACACACAGACAGACATTGCCTTTTATTATTTAAGACAAAACTGTTGGTGTAATAAATAACCTAATATTGCCACTCAGTAAAATACAAATTATTAAAATTTTGCTGTTGTTAAAAAAATACATGAAAATACATAGTAGTGATACACTGCGTGACAGTGAAAATGAGACACCAAGGAGTGGGCAGAAAAATATGCAAATTGCAGGGTAGACGCAGCTCACCGAGTTATGTAAATGATGCGAAATGCGCAGCTGTCACGCGCACGTTGAGTGAGATATAAGGGAAGGAGAAGGAACCTGCAGAATCGGCAATAGTCGCGCCGCTCTGTCTGCCAAGGAAATCATTTTGCAATTTTTTTTGTCTCAGGGGAAACGTCGAAAGTCCAGACCGTCCGACTCATCCGAAGATATAGAGCAGCAAATTAGACGGCCGGCTCAGGGGAAACATGCAGTAGCAAAGAATGCCAGGCAGCCGCCAACCGAGGCAGTTCCAGCAGACAGACAATTTCACGAGGAGTATGGCGATTGGACTCACAAGGGCAGGTTGGCCCATACGTCAAATCTCAGCGGACAGCCACCTAAACTCGTCCACGGTGCATCGACTGTGCCAAAGATGGTTGGAACAAGGAAATATGGCACGTTTGAGGGGTGCCAATACGGTCAGAGCGACGCCAGCACGCGTGGACCGACGCATCCGTCAGCAAGCGTTGGCGGACCCCCAAGCCCCTTTCGTCGCTCTTTTGCAGCATGTGCAGGACACCCTTGATGCTCCCATATCGACCAGAATCATTATCCGCCGATTGGTCGCCGGCGACCTGTACTCATGGCACCTGTTAAGAAGACTGTCATTGACCCAACAGTACAGACGCCTCCGTTTGCATTGGTGTCGGGGTAGAGCCACGTGGACGGCGGAATGGTACAGGGTCGTGTTCTCAGACGAATCACGCTTCTGTTTTAGCAATGACAGTCGTCGTGTACGAGTCTAGCGCCGAAGTGGTGACAGGTCCAATCCGGTTGCATCTGTGGAACGCCACACCGCGCGACAACGCGACATCATGGTTTGGGGCGTCATCGCCTACGATAGCAGGTCACCTCTGGTCCGTATTAAAGGCACTATGACGGCCCAACGATACGTGGAGACGTGCTGCGGCCAGCGACACTACCCTTCCTTCTGGGGGGTGCCCAATGCCATTTACCAGCAGGATAACGCCCGACCACACACGGCACGCATCAGCCAACATGCTCTGCAAGGTACCCAGGTGCTTCTCTGGCCACCAGTCTCCCCTGATCTCTCCCCTAATCGAACACGTCTGGGACGTGATTGGACGTCGCTTGCTTGCGCTGCCATCGCCGCGTTTAGAAGGACGCAAATGGTTTACAGGGAATGGGCAACCATCCCTCAAGACACCATCCGCACACTCATTGACTCTGTACCTAGACATGTTGCTGCCAGTACCGGCGCCCGCGGTGGTCCTAGAACCAACCTACTTACTGATCAGACGGTGTTATCACTCAGTGTATAGGTGTATCATGTTGCAATAAACATCACTTACTGTTCGTTGCTGTCTCTCTCTATCTCTCTCACTGTTTGCCGATTTTCTTAACTTTCTATCCACTCCTTCTTGGTGTCTCATTTTCACTGTCACGTAGTATATATGACAGACGATAAAGAACTCAAAGAAACAACATTCCCATTCATTTAATATTGTGTGCAGAGCAAAAGGTTTATTTATATATGACAGACGATAAAGAACTCAAAGAAACAACATTCCCATTCATTTAATATTGTGTGCAGAGCAAAAGGTTTATTTATATATGACAGACGATAAAGAACTCAAAGAAACAACATTCCCATTCATTTAATATTGTGTGCAGAGCAAAAGGTTTATTTATATATGACAGACGATAAAGAACTCAAAGAAACAACATTCCCATTCATTTAATATTGTGTGCAGAGCAAAAGGTTTATTTATATATGACAGACGATAAAGAACTCAAAGAAACAACATTCCCATTCATTTAATATTGTGTGCAGAGCAAAAGGTTTATTTTATATTTCGTATTATATACAGGCTCAAAGAACGATTAGGTCATGTTAATTTAGAGACTCAAATAATGATCGAGTCTTGTTTGTTTGGAGGTGCATATAACGTTTGGGTCACGCTTAAAGCGATGAAACAGTCGCTAGAACATGCAGACAGAAGGACAAACGGACGCCCAAATTTTAAGTAGAATCCTGCTAAAGTTACGCATCCAAATTTCATAATATTAGGTACAGCCTTTCTCCCGTGATGATGAGACAAAACAAACAAATTATTTATATCTATGAAAATTTATCAAACTTATTTCAGTAAAGATTTTGATATCAACCGATGTAAATGGGAATTCAACAGCCCAGAAAGACTACAACTAGTGAATCTTAAGTTGATTTAAAGCAAATACGCAACTTAGAAATTATCGATTCGAAAATCATGTGTCCGGCTAGATCGTTCTCGTTCCCCATTCATCGTTAAGCACGAAATGTATACGCACAAGTGGATATTTCTCGATCTTATCTCCCCCGGTGGCAGATATATTTTTATCTCAAGGCTAAATATAAGTTATATCAAGTATTTGTGATAAAAGGAGCCCAGAAACCGATAACGGTAAAAAGAACTTGATTGGGTTTAAGGATGCTGGCAGTTCGCCCACATATCCAAAATTCGATGCTCTCATCACAGTTTTATCTGAAGATTAACAAATTTCTGTACTTGTAGAAAACAATAACACAAAATATCTCCACTTTCTTTTATATGCATTGATATATAAATTTATTTATTCCACTAGCTCGTTCTTCGTACGGACTATACTATATAGTAACGAAACTTAATCCGCAATTTGTGATGAACTTTAATATTTGGAGTCTTTGTTTATGGGGAGGGGGGATAAAAAATTTAAAAAAAATTAATTTTTAAATTAATTCTCACAAAAATGAAAGGAGTGAGTTCTGCCGTATTGGGATTAATAATATAAACCCCTTTATTTATCTGTCTATATATCGATCTATCTCTGGGTAACACTGCTACAAAATGGTGCCAAATGTGTTTCAATCACGGATAAACATTTCATGAACTCCTTCCACAGCAAAAAACTGCAAGAAACCATGGAGCTTTATGAGCGTATGACATCAGATACTGAAAGTGAACCCATGATGCGGGCGGCCCGTTCCCTACATAATGTAATGACTATACTTCTTTCACAGCAAAAAACTGTGAAAAACCATGGAGCTTTATGAGCGTATGACATGAAATACTGAAAGTGAGTCCATGATGTGGGGGTTCATTTCCTACATAATGTAATGATTATACTTCTTTCACAGCAAAAAAACTGCAAGGAAACCACGGAGCTTTATGAGCATATGATATCAAATATTGAAAGTGAGTCCATGATGTGGGCGGCCTGTTCCCTACATAATGCAATGACTATACTTCTCCACAGCGAAAACTGCGATGTAACCATAAAGCTTTACGTAGCGTATGACATCAGATACTGAAAGTGAGACCATGATGTTCTTTTATTTCTTATCATTTTATAAATTTCTAATTCTGGATATACAACTCAACTCGGTAAACAAACTCAACAAAAATAGGAAAGTTTCTTGAGTGTTTTTTGTTTATTACTTTCCTTATATACATTGTATAATGTATAAGGAAAATACCGGGTGATTCAAAAGTTCGGAGCAAAAGTAAAACGCTATAAAAAAATATCTATGGGACGGAGAGACATGCGGTTTGCAGATTAATATTCACCGTGGTGGGGGATTTTGCGTGGCATGAAAAAAAAATTAGTTCAAACTCTCGACACTCGAGGGGGTTGCGGCATTAAAGCCATGGAGATGACTTATGCATGGAGGTGATTGCACACGACTGGCCTGCGAGATCCCTAGATCTCACGATTTCTCATTGTGGGGATGCCTAAAATCACAGACTAATAAAAACAGACTTTCCACTCGACGGCAGCGCCCTCAACCGCCAACCAAAATATCAAGGTTTGGCACGCTTGGCGATGGTCTGTGACGGTTTTCGCCAAGACGTTCTGCTAATATAACCCTATTTGACACTGAACATAACACTTGGAACTTGAAAGAACGTTGTTCTATCATCGCATGTTTACACGTGGTAAACATAATTTCGGTGCTATTTTGGATTTTATAATCAATTATTTTATTTTTTATGGATTACTAAAAGAAAAGGAATTACGTTTACAAGGTATGTAATTTATTTTTATTTAAATAAAAAAATTATTTGTTATCCATCCCATTATTCATCCTATGCACGTGTTCATCATAAGAAATTGGTGCAGTATTATTACTGCCGACTAGATTAAATTCTAAGAAGCAGTGGCATTATTAGTTAAAAAACCTTTTCCTCATTTATATAAAATGTATAAAAATTGATATTTGAATAACTTTTTCTAGAGAAAGTTGAATATGATATTGAATGTGTATATATTTTACATGCTTTTTAGTAATTAACGTAATGTGGAAAATAATCCTCCCCCCTTTCTAATTAACGATTGAGTTCGACACCTTTGATAATGCATTTATGTAAATTTGTTATTTAGTATAAGAGTAGTGTATTTAAATATATATATATATAATAACAGCATCCTAGAATAAATTTAGAACTAAGCAATTTAACAATCAACATGCTAGTATACTTTTTAGGCTGAAAATATTATATAATATTTTAGTCTTTTGGGTATGTTAGCTTGTAATTTTTGGTGTATAATGATTTACAGTGATGCAATGCGTCAATTTTTTTATTTAGTTTATGATTGCATGAAATAAATATATATCTATGTTTATTTATTTAAATTTACACATATTACAGATAAAAGTATTTTTAAATGCTGATCATGTTTATAGTTTAAAATATTATAAAAGTACAGTTTCGTAATTTTTTTGACCGCATTAACATAAAATCGCCAATAGAGCGATAGTCGCCAAATCTAGCAGAGCTGCGATGGTTGGCTCCTCGAACGCTAGTGTCTATGCGAAATTCTATGTTAACGATGTTGCCATAGGTTCCTATGGGAGTGAACCTTCTGAATATAGTATTCTGTTCCTGAAATCACAGGTCTATAGAGGAAAGCCCCAGTCCTTACCAGCACTGAAAGGCGCCTTACGGCAGGAAGTAGCAACCATTCCCATTGATATGCTGTTTCATGCTGTATTAGCCGTAATACCGCGACTGGACTCAGTACTCGAATGTGGTGGTGGGCACACTGTGCATTTGCAGCTGTAAATCATGCTGAAGTAAAATATCTCATTTCACAATTATCACCTCGCATTGTTTTGTTCGCAGCAGCGCTCGCCTAATGTCGAGATTTTGAACTATTATTTTTTCATGCCATACAAAATCTCCCACCACGGTGAATATTAATCTGCAAACCGCATGTCTCTCCGTCCCATAAATATTTTTTAAAACGTTTTACTTTTGCTCCGAACTTTTGAATCACCAGATATTGTGACGGGTTGAAAATTCGAATTCGAGTTTTCGACGGGAGAGCACGTTTTAAGCAACCAGGATCACGAATCGAACATTTTTGAGGTGATGTCTGTGTGTGTGTGTGTGTCAGTGAGTCTGAGGAGACGATAACTGACGAACGAATGGACCGAGTCGAACGAAATTTGGTATACAAATTACAATTTGTGAATACTGGGAACCTATTGTTTTTATACGCAATCGAATGTTCAGAACCCCACTAAATTTTCGAGTGAAATTTTGAAAAAATCATCAAAAAATCAAAACCTCTAATAAAGTTACGCAAATAGACATTTCTTATGCAATTTTTCATTAGAAAACGATTGGCATAAATTTTAGAACGCTAGCATGAACCGTTCTGGAGATATTGCACATTTAAAAAAATATCAAAAAATCATATAAAATAAAAAAAACATTTCCTATTAAGAAACATGTTCACTTTTCATATGTAATATCATGCGATAAATTGGGTGACGTCATTCTCGTGGATCTAACTCGTTCCATTCATAAGAAAAGATACTTTGAGTACTACTTTTGCATTTGAACGCCAATAGTCATTTATCTGCTGCAAGAATAACGTATTTCTCTGTTCATAACGCTTGGCGAGATTTTGGAGACGAATTTGGTGGAATGTCGCCAAATTGACAACTTTTTAAAAGTTGCTAAATTAACGAAAAACTTGCCAAAATAGATAAGAATAACGCTAAATCAATGGAAATGACAACTAATTGACGAAAATTCAATATCTTGGAAAGAATATAAATATCTACTATAAGAATAATCTATTTTTTGTACTCTAAAAGTAGTAAATTCATTGCATTATATAAGGAGAGTCATGTGCTGCCCATATCAGATATTTTCTTCAGGTTACCAAAAATCTACTTTATAATATGGTACTCGAAAGCATATAATTTGTTACTTAGGACAGAGCTCCCTCGGCAACCAGCTCTCAAGAAATCTCAATGCAGTCTGCGTTGGTTCACACAATGCACAGTTAGATCGGAGGGGGGTGGAATAGTGACGACATGGGACACATGCTGTCTTCGCGTTCTTCATGCTTTAAAAATGTGATGGGAAAGCAGTTTCATATGAGAAAGTTTACGCAGAGCTTAAGATTAGTGACCATATATGGTATGATCGAAGAAAAGAGGAAGTGCTGGCAGACTTTGTTCATATTACTGGCGTGGGATAGAATTTAATGTAGTTGCAATACGTGCTTGACATGAAATAGGAATATGGAATAATAATTATAAAAGAAAAGGGCGCGTTATTGTTGGAAAAGCTTAAAATTTCTGTATTATATTATATTATATATATATATATATATATATATATATATATATATATATATATATATATATATATATATATATATATATATTAAAATTGGAAATCCAATGGTAGAATGGAAGTAGTAACTCATAATACACTATCTTAAAATTTGCCTACAAAATACAATGAAATAAAATGAAATTCAACCATAATGAGGAAATTAAAATACATATAACAGGTCATAAAGCTAAAGATAATCAACAAATAGCAATGGTGTGGAATCGAAAATAGCAATAGGATATATATATATATATATAGATATATATATATATAGTATATATATATATATATATATATATATATATCGGTTTGATATTGTGGTTACTGATTCACACTCCTGCACTTTAGTATTTGTTATTTTAATATATATATATATATATATATATATATATATATATATATATATAGTATATATATATATAAATATATATATATATATATTAGATAGTAGAAAGAGTTTATAGATATTATCTATCTCTTTCTTCAGAAACAAGCTTTTTTTGGTCATTTTGAATAGGTACTTGGACTTGAAAACGAATTTTTTTCAAAATGAACACTTTTCAGGTGTAGTGCTTATCCACGTGTATTGCTTTAATGCGTGGTTATTATTTGTTTTTCAATTTTCGAATTCTCACCATTGAAATAAATTGAATATATTTAGCTTGATGACTAGATATATGCATTTTATTCTCCTCTAGATTGATGATTATCTACTTTTTACATCCTTTTATGTTAGCATTTTTTACGTTAAGGTTTTATGAGTTACAACTTCTCTCTTTTCTATCACTGGAATTTCATATTATAATTTTATTATTATATATGTGTGTGTGTTCATTGGCGTAGAGAAAGAGAGATATATATTTTCAAAAGTGTTCAAAATGGGTTTAGAAGGTCCTACAACGTGCTTATCCGTTATAATTCGTACATTTTCGAGAAAGCAATACTTTCTCAATAGTAGAAGAACTACCTCAGTTTTTCTACTAGTGTAGAAAAACTGATCCGCTAAAAAATAAATCTTTCTAAACAATGAGCAAAGACAGTGCAAGGAAAGTTTCAGAATTTATCCAACAAATCAGTTTCTTAATCTGGGTATAAAATGACAACGGGTGATAAAAATTTGCATTTGGCGAAATAAGTAAAAATCCAGAGCGCCTCTTCGTTCTGGGTTCTTACATTTTTTTTTTCTCAGTTTCACAGAGTATCTCTTTCACATTAAATTCATTATCGGGTGTTCACTGACATGAACTGCTTCACTGGAGAAGAAAGAGAATTTAATCGTGGCAAAAAAATCGATCCAATCGAAGAATGCTTCGAAGATAATGACTCACCATTGTTCGTTTGGTAATGGGAGAAGTTGACTTTTTTTCCCCCATATAGAGTTCTGTGTTTTTAATTATAACATTCCGTTACGAGTCTGCTATTCAATGTTGAATTTATGAGTTTACATATTTCTGTAATTATTGGGGACTTTTCATATAAAGTATTGTTTAAAGAAAGTTTCGAAATGCCCATCTCAGTGTGTGTGTATTTCCCTCAGGGAGAGGCTGCTCTTTTCAGTGAGGATGGCCTTCGCTTAGTAGTCATGGACCCACCTTCCAGGTGGTGAGGAGGGTCTGCTTTTGCAATCTGTGTCCAAATCTGTCGGCGACTGGAGTGTTTGTTTGGCAGTTGTTCTTGGCAGGTCCCTATAGCCCTCGACCACGTCCACAAGCCTTGCTGGTTGAGAAATTAGAACACGGAACTCGCCTTAAAAATCAGCATAAGGCCAAATGGTTGCCCTGGCAGATGCCTCCTCTCCTGATATGTGGGGAGAGAATGGAGGAGATCATAGCCTTCTTTAGGGCTGACAGGCTCTGTAGCCTTTTGCCTCGCTCTTCCGAGGGACACATGAATCCGATGTGTGGTGCCATGATGAATTATCTCGATACCCCCAGATATGTGTTCCGCGTACTACAAGGTAGAATCAAAAAGTTCGGAGGCAGTGCTGATATCTCCAACCCTGACTGGAGGAGAGGGGGAACTATTTTACCGTGGAATAGAGGCACATGTAACGCGAGATGTGAAAAGGAAGAAGCAGGTCTGCAGTGCAGGGTTTTCCCAGACAATGCGTGTCAGTGAACTGTAGTCGTTCGCGTTCATAGAAAATGAAAATGGTGTTTGAAGAACAGCGTGCGAATATCAAATTCTGCCAGCGTTAGGGGGAAATGTTTCTTTCGGCGATTTCCCCCAAACGCTGGCACCTGCTGCAGCAGGTGCCAGCGACAGAAACATTGCACCTGCTGCAGCAGGTGCAATATTTCTGTCGGCAATTTCCATGGACGCCAATGCCTGCAAAGGGGGATCGAACTGTTTGGGATAGGGTATGCCAAATACCTGTGTTTTTGGGAGGTTCTTCGTTTGAAATGGACGCTGTCCCACCCGTAAGCAAAAGGTTGAATGCATTTCTTTCGAAACGGAATTTTCAAAGGTTTTACATTTTTTAAATGCTCCATGCGTCTTAGTTTTTGACTGAGATGCATGAAATTTGACAAGAAGACACCTCTCATACTTTTTAATGAAACTGGGTATACATTTTATAATTGGACTTTATTAAGGTAATTAAAAGTGAATAAGAACCTAATTAAATGATGAAAATTAAGTTTTAATGCAGAAAAATATTTTTAAAAAATTAACTTTCTAAGGGATTTAAAAATGAAAGGGATTTAAAAATGAATACCCAAATGTGTTCATAATGTGTTTTTGAGTGATCATAATGTGTAAAATCAATCAAAAATGTGAACAAATGGCACGCAAGGAGCATTTTCAAATTTTCGTTAAAAATAAATTAAATTTAAAAAAAAAAATACAAAATTATAACAAAATTGAAAAAAAATTTTAATGGTATTGTATATAGTAATGTTAAGAGGAATATTTATACAAATTTTCACGTTTCTAAGTCAATAAATAAATTTAAAAATTTTCAACGTCCACCGTCCCCTTAAACTTATTAGAAACTTTTTTAGTGATAATTGCTATTTTCGTTTAAATCCCAACACAACGAGTTTCTCGAATTTTACCTTCTGGGCAAAATATTTCCCGAAAATCCCGCGTTCCACCTGAAATGCCATTACTCCCAGATGACCCATTTAACGCGATTGCTTGTTGGAGAACTTTTCTATTACCGCAGTTCCAGAGAGTTATTGCTTTGCTACAACACTCTGGTGTAGTAATTATTGTTTTTTCCTCTCAGCTAAAGGTGGATGTTTATTTTGTTTAACCTTAGTTTAATTTTTATGTGGTTCAGCTTCGAATTTCTGTAATAAAAATGAGCTGAAGAAGCCTATCATTTTGAAGACCGGGGTGAAAAGTGGTTTGATTAAAAGAGCTGCAGGATCTAGAGAAATAAAAATTATCGTCTGAATTGCTTAGTGGATAAACGTCGATTCGTCTGCCGAAGACTTGCTGTTCGATATCCAAGTGAAACATGAGTTTATCTGTAAGGGTTGAAATTTGGGACTTTTACTCGGTCCGACAGACTCAATGGGCGGGTCACCCGGTTTCGATCCTCGATGACGACCAAAACTATACTAGTTTATTCGCAGATAAGGAGAATGATAAAACAATATGTCCGAACGTACATCCGAGAGGTGATGGGTAGGATCATGGAGTTAGAAAACAGATAAAACTCGTATGGATAAAACGCTTGAAAATACCATAATGCTTTGAGAATTATATCTAGGTGTCGCTAGTGTTAGTAAAGTAGTCGCTATTATTAGCTGACACGACAAAAAAGCATAGTATTTAGTATATGTATTTTTGATTATTTTTAAATTAAGGGTTTCCTAATTATGAGTATAATTAACCAGTATTCATAGTTGTAGGATAAAGTACAGAATATAGAGAGATAAAAATAAATTGAAAGGTAAAATGATTTTGAATACAGGAATATTCTTTATTGTTTCTGTTCTAATTTACATTGTATTAATAATTTATTTTTACAAAATTAATAGTTTAAAAAAATAGTTTATGCCTTTTATCATAGAAATGCATGCAATGCAGGACTACTTATTTTACCCCAGCGCCACCTGAATGATTGTCTCAAACGATATTGACGTTTTCTTAATATAAAGTTTTAACTCCTTACTTGTACCTCCATGGGTAGGGTGGTAAAGTTTTTGTGGTTGCCACCCTATTGAGTTACGATCTAAATAAGCTGGCATTTTCCAGGCCATCCAAAGATGTCGGAAAGACTGAGAAAGAGGGTCTGAGGAGAAAGTAAGAGGCCAGCCTGAGCCCGCAGAAAAATTTTAATCTGGTTTTTGCGTCTCAGCCTCGTCCACTGCAAAATTATGTTTACCCAAATTTGACAAAACACGAATCTGTTTAATTTTTGCACTCAGGTTTTAGGTAAAAGTTTTTTAAACATTTATCTTTACATTAAAACCAACAAAATTGACTGTACCCTATTCAATTTCATTTTCAAATTTTTAAATATTGAATATGTCTGCGCTGTCCAAATTTATTAAAACTAAGCCCGATCCAAGCAAATTTCGATCTACATGACAAAACCTGACTCAGCCCACGGGTAGCGTCTCCACATGGCTTCTAATATAATGAAACCTACTTATAATGAAATCTACATCTAATTAACTGCTTATTTAAAAATAATTTTCATTTGTTATAAACGTTTAAAGGAAGCCTTTTAAAAACTGAAATCATATTTTTATTGGGTCTTTCTTCTTTAATTAGTAAACACCAATTTAAAAGAAATAAACAAAATGAAATACTGTTTTGGTATTTTTTATAGCGAGATTAATTGAACTGCGAAAAAACGAGTTTTACAAGCAAGTTTATTAAATACTCATTTAGATGTAATTTTTATAGAATTCTGCCTTTAAAGAAGAGGCTAGAATGTTTATATAAAAACACATACAATTTTCTGATTCTGTCATATATTACGTAATAAAAGGAGGAATAATTATATTTCATTGGATGTTATTATTTCTGTGCAGAATGGTGAATTAAAAGAAACCACTTTTAAAGAAACAAACCTATATCTCGTCAACTGTTCATTTAAAATTAACTAGCGTGTACCTCAACTCAACTTTCTCATACAATAATCCATTAAGCAGCTTGTGGGTGCTTTTTACTTTCCCTGCAATACATGGTAATGTATAGGGAAAGTATTGGAATAATACCGAAAATCACAACTCGAGTTTTCGACGGATCTACACGTTTCGAGATCTCTAGAACGAAAACACTATTTTTAGCGTGACGTCTGTGTGTGTGTCTGTCTGTCTGTGCAGAATTTGTATCCACTCTAACTCAAAAACTAATTGACCGAATTTCATAAAATTGGGTAGGTAAGTCACTTGTGGGCGAATCTGGTGCCGATTAGTTTTGGGTACGATTCGGGATAAAAGAACCCGCCTTTTATTGCGAAATGGCCCGCAAAAGTTGCCTGTATCCACTCTAGCTGAAAACTAATGAACCGAATTTCATAAAATTCGGTAGATAAGTCGCTTGTGCGTTACCCTGGTGCTGATTACATTTTGGTACGATTCGGAAAAAAATAACCTGCCTTTTTTTGCAAAATGGCCCTCAAAAATCGTCAAAATCTAAAATAAAAAACTACGTATGCTTAAATATATCCATTAAATGCTTGTTTTATACGCAATTTTTGAAGAAGAAAAGAATAAGACCAACTCCATTAAACTAGAACTAGCCGTTCTCGAGATATTTTAGTTTCTCATATTTTCTCTGCACCACCTTTGGAAAATAAGTCCAGTTACCAAATGAGAACGAAAATTGAATTAAAAGTGAATTAAATTTAATTAAAATAAAGAGAACGTGGATGAAGTCTGCAGGGAAAGTCATGTGCTGCCCACATCAGATTTTTTTTGTTTTATTTACTCCCTAAATTTTACAAAAAAAAATTTAAAAAAACTGGTATTGTTGATCCAAATGGTTATAATTATAGCGTGTTACTCTTCACTTTGAAGGGATTGACAAAATTTTTAGATTGATACCATACTTGACAATGTACCTCCGGGAGAGGGGTAACTTGCCCCTCCCGAGGGGGGCAAATGACGTCACGAAAACAAAAATTGTATCGCGGCTATTTTTGACAACAACGATTGAAACTATTCTCGTAATCATTGAGCCATAAATGGTCTATTTTATGCATGGCCATGCCAACTTTTGTCCTATGTTGCCATATTAATAAATATAAAATTTAGCATAAATTTCGAAGTGTTCGCTCGAATTAAAAAGAAAATTCTATCTAGTTCTAGATTTTTCGATAACAAAGCCAGACATAAAGCTCCGTGAAAATCCAATAATATCTATAGCAGCTATAGACCACACAAGATGGGGTGGATCCACACAAGACCTGTGGGCTATATCTGTACACAAGATATAGACCACAGATATATAGACAGACGGACACCGCTCCAAAAATAATCAAACCGTGTTCAGGAAGTCTTAAAACATATATTGGCATTAAATTCTCGAAATCGAGAATTTTCGTGAAAACCACACATTCTCAATACTACGTATAACAAAGTAAAAATACATTCATTTTTTACTAGCATTAAAAATCTTTTAAAAACTGGATTAACCATATCTGTATTGGGTCCTTTACGCAGGCCACTTGAAAAAAGAGGAAAACACTAATATAAAGAACATAACATCATGATGTTTTTTCTCTGCAAGATAAATTGAATTGCGAAGAGGCGAGATTTATAATATACATTCTTATTAAATGTTTATTTAGAAGGAATTTTGTATTTATTTTCCTACAAATACATTGTATAATGTATATAAAAAGTATTGTGACGGAGTCGAAAATTCAAATTCGAGTTCTCGGCAGAAAACCACATTTTAAGCATACTTGAGTGTTTAGAGGTGATGTCTGTGTGCGTGTATGTATGATAATATGTGTATGTGTGTATATGGACGCAACATCTCATGAACGAATAAAGCGTTTTGAAAGTAATTTTATTTTTAAAAATAATTTTATTTAAAACAACTAATAAATAATTAGTGGCGTCGCCGGGGGGGAGGTGTCCCCCGCTGGAGAAACCCATCGGACTGCTGGAAGTTCAGAGAAATAGAAACAATTTTTTCCCCTCTACCTTTTTAATTGCGGCCGAGTTACGGGAGGAAAAAAACCCCATCTTGTGGCGTGAAGTAAATATACTCTTGGCAGCGCTCGCATATTTTCATTCATATTTCATTGCTGTTTCATTTGCATGACTTGGCGCGGAACGCTGCTGCGTTTCTAAATATGGGTAGTATATAACGCCAATGTACCAGATATCATGTACCGTAACATCATTTGATATATGAATTTAATTGAGAGAAATAACATTCTACATTTAATTTTGGAATAAATAGTCATTTGGTTTTAATTGTTGGTCAAATATAAATTGCAATTTTTTATATTTTTAAATTTATTGCTAAAAAGTTTAATCGCTTATGTACTGTGATTGCTTATGATGGTGATGAAAATACGAAATCCAACAGGTACTGTTTACTTCAAAATTTAATACTGATATTTTATTTTCAATTTATTCTATAATTTTAACTTCAGTTACTAGATTCCGAATACTTCTAAATTATTAAAATTAAACAGATTCCACTCTTAAATTAAAATGCAGTTCTGTTGATTTCTTTCCGATAGCAAATATTGAAAGGAAATTTAGATGAGCAAACTATTACAATTTAAAATTAATATATAGATGAAACAAATTATTGTTTTTTAATTTATTCATACTTGTATGCTAAACATCTTAAAATTTTATTTTAAAATTATTAAATTTTAAAAATATTCATAAAACTATGTCATAAATAAAATAAAAAGTTTAATCACATTGAAATGTTTTAAAAAATACTAACAATTGTGGCGTATGACAAGTTTGTTTCGCTACCACTGCAGTCAATGAAATTTGGTGCTGATGAGCTCTAACAAGAGGGACATTACACTCTTTGTTCACTGATAACTTAAATAGATGAAGAGTGCATTTATTTTAAAGATAATCTCAGTGAAGAGCTATTTTCTCATTTTATCTATGATTATTCAACAAAAATGATGAATAAAAACCACATTATAGTAATGCTTACTTTTGATTTGTATAGATTTTTCAAATTTAGGTTTTATTTTTGATTTATTACTATATGTAATATAATTTGTGTTCAATTCCTTCAATGGCAAATTTTGATCATAGCACCAGGCAACAGCGTTAGACAGGCTTTAAAAAACTCGGGTCGGGCCGCGTCGGGTTTGGGTGAATTATTTTGAAAAATTCTCGGGCTCGGGCCAGATCAATTGTTTTGAAAAATTCTCAGGCTCGGGCCGGGTCAATTGTTTTGAAAAATTCTCGGGCTCGGCCCGACTCAAAATATGTTGACAAATTCTCGGGTTCAGGCCGGGTCAAATGTCTTGAAAAATTCTCGAGCTCGGGCCGGTCCAATTGTTTTGAAAAATTATCGAACTCGAGTAGGGTCAATTATTTTGAAAATTTTTGAAGCTCAGGCCGGGGAAAATTATTTTGAAAAATTCTCGGGCTCGTGTCGGGTCAATTGTTTTGAGAAATTCTCGGGCTCGGCCCGACTCAAAATATGTTGACAAATTCTCGGGTTCAGGCCGGGTCAAATGTCTTGAAAAATTCTCGAGCTCGGGCCGGTCCAATTGTTTTGAAAAATTATCGAACTCGAGTAGGGTCAATTATTTTGAAAATTTTTGAAGCTCAGGCCGGGGAAAATTATTTTGAAAAATTCTCGGGCTCGTGTCGGGTCAATTGTTTTGAGAAATTCTCGGACTTCGGCCGGGTCAATTGCTTTAAAAAATTCTCTGGCTCGACCCGACTCAAAATATTTTGAAAAATTCTCGGACTCAGGCCAAATCAATTGTCTTGAAAAATTCTCGGGCTCGGGCCGGGCCAATTGTTTTGAAAAATTCTCGAGCTCGGGTCGGGTCAATTGTTTTGAAAATTTTTTAGGCTTGGGCCGGGTAAATTATTTTGAAAAATTCTCGGGCTCGTGTCGGGTCAATTGTTTTGAGAAATTCTCGGACTTCGGCCGGGTCAATTGCTTTAAAAAATTCTCGGGCTCGACCGGACTCAAAATATTTTGAAAAATTCTTGGACTCAGGCCAAATCAATTGTCTTGAAAAATTCTCGGGCTCGGGCCGGGCCAATTGTTTTGAAAAATTCTCGAGCTCGGGTCGGGTCAATTGTTTTGAAAATTTTTTAGGCTTGGGCCGGGTAAATTATTTTAAAAAATTCTCGGGCTCGTGCCGGGTCAACTGTTTTGAGAAAATCTTGAGCTTGGGCCTGGTCAATTGTTTTGAAAACTTCTCGGATTCGAGCCTGGTTGAATCTTAATATTTTTGGGCCGGGCCGGGTAAACATTTTAAAAGAAGGCCCGTGCAGACCTCTATTTCATTTCATCTTATAATTTACTCCACGGAGTTAAAATAATTTCAAGGAAACTAGTTTTACAAGAAAAAAGTTTGATATCACTTTAAATAATCACTTAGAAGAAATTTTATATTTTACCGACATTAAATATTTTATGGGTGTTCCAAAGATTTAAGAAATAGGAAGTTTATGTCTCTTTTACTGTGCCCTCATGAAATATTCAATTAGAAACAATTTTTATCGCTAAGTATAATGTTTCTAAAAACTCTTTAAAAACTGTATTAAACGTGTTTAGTATTTATTCTTTGAGAATTTAAAACAGCGATAAATTGATAGCTTCAACTCAATGTTATTTTCTCTGTGGAATAAATTGCATTACAAGGAAACAAGTTTTACAGGCAAGTAAGTTTTATTAAATATTCCTTCAGAAATCGTTTTATATTTTATTGACGCTAAATAAAACAAATATATGTTTATTCCATAATATTCTGTTCATCTAAAGGCTATTTTAAGAAAGCGGGGTAAATTCAGTACATTTTACACCAAGTTTCTTCTGAGTTCCTCGTTAAGACTAATTAGTTTGTCGTTGTTTTTAATTATTTTCTACTTATTTTTCTTGCTTGTATTTTTTTACAGCTGGTTTTAATGTTAACCGTTTCCATTTTAGTAGGTTTACTCACATTTCAATTGTTTCTTTTCTATCAGCTATCCCTTCCCTTACAGCCTTGTATTACTTCCATTCATTCTTTATTTTCTGCCATTCTTTCATCATTCCTCAGTGATTTTTACTGTTCATTCGTAGTGTCCTGCCTCTCTTTTTCCTACCTCGTTGGATTTTAAATCTCTGAATCCTACTCGCGACAATGGCAACTTTTCTCCTACCTTCAGCTACGTATGCAATATGAAGGCTAAAGAGTAAGTAAAGAACTCTTTAAGCTTCATAGTGCGCTACTATGGGGTTAGAAAGAAGATAAAACTGCTATGGATGAAAGGCTTGAAAATGTCATAATGCTTTGAGAATTATATCAAGGTGTCGCTAGTGTTAGTAAAGTAGTCGCTATTGTTAGTTGACATACTAACAGAAAGGCGTAGTATTTAGTAGATGTATTTTTGATTATTTTTTAATTAAGGGTTCCCTAATAATGAGTATAATTAACCACTATTTTTTCATAGTTATAGGATAGAGTACAGATTAGAGATAAAAATAAATTCAAAGGTAAAATACTTTTGAATACATAGGAATATTCTTTATTGTTTCAGTTCTATTTTACATTGCGCTAATAGTTTATTTTTACAAAATGGACAGTTTAAATAAATATTTTAGGCCTTTCGCCATATAAATGCATACAGTGCAAATATACTTATCTTATACCAGCGCCACCTGAATGATTGTCTCAAACGATATTGGCGTTTTCTTAATATGAAGTTTTAACTCCTTACTTTTACCTCCATCTGTGCTATTCTACCTCTGATACCGAACTTGCTTGAGCCATAATGGAAATGAAAAGAACAGACAGAAAAAGAAATGGAAAAATTAAGAATAATGCATTCCTACCCCCTCACCCTGATATTAGGCGCTTGACGGGATCACATGACTTATGCTAACAACAGCAGAATAACAAATATGAAAATGCCGTGCAAGATATTTTACTTGCGTGTTAGTGGGTTATCATGTATTAAATGCACAAATCCACGCGAAGTTTCAAATTACGCCGACATTTTTACTTTCTTATACGTAGCATTGGGAAGGTATAGTTTTCCCGAAAATTTTCGATTTCGAGATTTTGATGCCAATATATGTTTTAAGACCTCTTGAAAATGTTTCGACTCATTTTGGAGTGATGTCCGTCTGTCTGCGGTCGATTCATTGCGTACACAATATCAATGAATATTCACGAAACTTTAGGTCTGGTTTTGTTATCAAAAAATCTAGAACTACATGGATTTTTGTTTTAATTCGAGCGAAAACTTTGAAATTTGTTTGAAATTTTATATTCCTTCAACAGGGGATAGGACAAAATTTGGCATAATCACGAATTAAAGGATTTATTTATGGCTCAATGATCACGGGACTTTATAGTTTCAATCATTGTTGTAAAAAATAGCCGCGATACAATTCCTTTTTCGTGACGTCATTAGCTCCCCCCCCCCCGGAAAGCAAGTTACCTGCGCCCGGGGGTAGATTGTCAAGTATGATATCAACCGAAAGATTTTTAGAAGCCCTTTAAAGTGGATGGTAACACCCTATAATTGCAATCATTTAGTCTCATAATATCGACTCTTTTTTAATTTACATGAAAAATTTCAAAAAAAAAAATTAAAAATGGATTTTGATATAAGAAAATTGAGATAAGTCACACCCCTGTTGAATTTGATGGAAGAACCATTTCAATACAGGATTATATATTTTTAATAAACACACAGTCACAGTACAGCGGTCAGCAGCAGTAGGACGATCAATGTCCTACTGTCTTAATCAATATACAGAATTTCGGCATTTAAAAAGACCTTTTCGCTTCTGAAAATAATTTTCTTAAATTCCCTTGCAAATTGAATTGTTGTATAGTATCACTTCTGGGGGGGGGGGGGGGGAGCAATATGTATGAACAGTGCCGCGGACAGAATTTTTCGAGCCTCTATGAAGGAAATTCGAGGGAACCCCCATCCCCTTACTACCCCTATTTAAGATCATTTATTTATTTGCTAATGGCCAGACATATGATTCATTCAATCATTCGACCAGAATTATGAACTATTTAACCGTCACAAGACGTTACCCCGGCGCACCTGTGCAGGCGGAACACACTATACCTAACACAACATCCATTCCCGCAGGTGGGACTCGAACCCACAACCCGACAACCGAGCGAGCACGAGGAAAAGCTTGACTTGACCGCCCAGCCACCGTGTCGGCTCGTTTTTCATTTACTATCGTTTTTTGATCTATGATAATTTTATCATTTTTCATCACATCTTATGATGATCATTTCTGACCATTTACGTTCATTTTTCCTAAATTGGTTATGCGGCCTGGACTCTCCCCCCCCCCCCCCCCCACACACACACACACACCTATGCAATGCATCCTTTTACACACACCTGTTCTGCCCTCCCCTGTCGACAGTCGTGTATTTGAACTCAACGCAAAAAAATCAAAGTTTAACAGTTCGATCCCTGTTCGATCGAATTGTTTGGGATAGGGTATGTCAAATACCTGTCTTTTTGAGAAGTTCTTCGCTTGTGATGGACGCTGTCCCACCCGTAAGCAAAAGGTTAAAGTACTTCCATCCTACATTGAAAAGAAACATGCACTGTACGTGTTATCAGACTTAAAATAAATACGATATCTTATTAGCATCTTTAAATGCTTCAAAGTCAAAGCTTGTTTTTATGGAATAAACATAAAGATAAGTTTACGAGTTTTGATATCGGAAAGTGAAGATAGCGGAGCAAGATTTGTCTATGCACTCAATATGCACATCTATCGGTCACGCATGAAAATTGAAAAGTTCAAGAATGAAAAAGATCTGACGTGGGCAGCACATGACTTTCACTACAGACTCAAATTCATTTTTTCTTTATCTATTATAATTCATTAAATTAAATTTAAATGCTCAAAATAACATGCATGATTATTTGAAATGTTTTTTTACAAATAATTTCCGTTTACATTTAGTAGCTGGATGTATTTCAAAGGTGGCGTAGCGAAAATGCAAAAAAAAAAAAATAATATATATATATATATATATATATATATATATATATATGGCTCTATCGTTGAGCAAAACACATTTGGAACCTCTGTGGATGCAAAGGTCCTTGAAAAGCTGGATCTACAGAGCTTCTATCCAATTTCATATTTTCAGATTGTTTCTTTTCTCTTATTTTGTCATTTTAATATTTTGAACCTCCAGATTTTGATAATCCTTTGATGTTTGAACTTGATTTGTATGCATCGCTCTTGAATGTTGATAAATCCATGTGTATTATTGATATTTAAAATTAAGATCATTTTGTCTTTTATGGTAGCATTGTTTTCCTTTTGTCTGATATTTCCTTTCATATCATCTTTACTTAATTTTCCTCCGTATTGTTTTTGAACCAGGGTATGACACTGATCATGTTTTAAATTAGTATATTTTTATTTTATTTTTAATTTTATCTTTTTATTATATATATATATATATATATATATATATATATATACATATATATATATATATATATATATATATATATATATATATATATATATATATATATATATATATATCGAGAATAGCTAGTTCTAGAGTACTGGGGTTGGTCTTATTCTTTTTATAATCAAAAGTGACGCATAAAAAAAGCATTTAATTGATATAGTTGAGCATACGTAGTCTAATTTTAAATTTTGACCATTTTTGCGTGCTATGTCGCAAAACAAATTCTTTTGTCCCGAATCGCACCAAAATATAATCAACACCAGGGTCACCCACAAGCTATAAAATTTCATAATATTTGGTCAATTAGTTTTTGAGTTAGAGTAGATACATACATTGCACAGACAGACACACGGACATCACGGCAAAAATAGGTTTGTCGTGTTCAAGAGGTCCCAAAAAATGTAGATCCGTCGAAAACTCGGGTTGCGATTTTCGAAACGATTGCAATACTTACCCTATATATTGCCATGTATTGAAGGAAAAGTAAAAATATCCAAAACATTAAATTTGAGATGATGCTAAAAATGTGTACAAGTTTTTCAATGTCCTGTCCTACACAACAGTGGAGTATGGAAAAGTAGAAAATAAATTTTAATCACGCTCGAAATTGAAACAAATTGAGTATGTAGGCAGATTCAATTAAAAACAATACTATATAAATTTTATCCTTATCTTAAATTGATATTATGCAAAAAATGTCGAAATTTTTTCATCTGCCTGCATCCTCATTTCCCTTTGAGAATTTTGCATAATATCAATTTTGAATAATGATAAGTTTTTTTTTTTATATTATTGGTTTGAACTGAATCTTATTACAACATCAATTTCTACGTTCCCGTGCACCTCTGTTGGATATGGGAGGACATTGAAAAACTTGCTTTTATCTCAAAATTTATTTCAATTACAATTGTTGACATAAACATCAAATCAACAAACATTTTTTTTTAGTTAACTGTAATTAAAAACAAATAAGCATGAAACGTTAATTTCTGGTACGTATAAAATAAATATTTATTGATGTAATTTCTTCAGGTGTATGTAATTATGAATATTAACAGTGTTAGGTAGGGTAGCACATTGAAAAACTTGCATTTATCTCATAACTTAATTTCAATTGCAATTGTTGACATAAACATTTTAACTGTCATTAAGAACAAAAAATCTGATGTGGGCAACACATGACTTTCCTTATATAATGTAATGAATTTAATACTTTTACAGTAAAAAAATAGTTTTTTCTTATAGTAGATACTAATATTTTTCCCAAGATATTGAATTTTCGACAATTAGTCGTCATTTTCATTGATTTAGCGTCATTTTTATCCATTTAGCGAGATTTTCGTTAATTTAGCAATATTTCAAAAAGTCGCCAAGTTGGCGACATTGCGCCAAATCTCGCCAAGCGTTATGGACGAAGAAATACGTTGTTCTTACAGCAGATAAATGACTATTGGCGTTCAAATACAAAAGTATTACTCAAAGTATCTTTTTTCATGAATGGAACGAGCTAGATCCACGAAAATGATGTCACCCAATTTATCGCATGGTATTACATATGAAAAGTGAACTTGTTTCTCAACAGTTAATATATTTTTTGTAATTTATGGGATTTTTTGATAAATTTGTTTGAAAAATATGCAATACCTCGAGAACGGTTTATGTTAGCATTTTAAAATTTATGTCAATCGTTTTCTAATGAAAAATTACATAAGAAATGTCTATTTGCGTAACGTTATCAGTGGTTTTGATTTTTTGACGATTTTTTCAAAGTTTTATTCGAAAATTTAGGGGGGTTCTGAACATTCGATTACGTATAAAAACAATAGGCTTCCAGTGTTGTGATTTTTGTACCAAATTTGGTTCGAATCGGTCCATTCGTTCGTCAGTTATCGTCTCCACAGACTCACTGACACACACACACACACATACTTTAACACACACACACAGACATCACTTCAAAAATGTTTGATTCGTGATCAGGGATGCTTGAAACGTGCTCTCCCGTCGAAAACTCGATTTCGAATTCCTTATACATTATGTATATAAGGAAAGTAATAAATATCAAAAATTACTTTCTTGTACGTATATAGTAGATATTTATTGATCTAATTTCTTCAGGTGTACGTAATTACGAATATTATCAGTGTTAGGTAGGGAAGAACATTGAAAAACTTGCTTTTATCTCATAATTTATTTGAATTGCAAACCCAGTTGCTGACATAAATATCAAATTGACAAATGTTTTTCTTCAGTTAACCGTAATTAAAAATAAATAAATAGCGAACGTTAATTTCTTGTACGTAAATGCTAAATATTTATTGATGTAATTTCTTTTAAGTGTACGTAATTACGAATATTAACATGATAAAACGTAGTTTAAATTAAAATACTTGACGCAGCATTCAAAGGCTGAGATATACCCGCTTTGCTTTTAAATCTCAGATATTATTATTCCTTCTCATACAAAAAAAAAAAAATCTGATATGGACAACACACGACTTTCCTTATATAATGCAATGAATTTACTACTTTTACAGTTAAAAAAAATATTATTCTTATAGTAGATCCTTATATTCGTTCCAAGATATTGAATTTTCTTCAATTAGTCGTCATTTTCATTGATTTAGCGTCATTTTTATCAATTTAGCGAGATTTTTGTTAATTTGGCAACAATTAAAAATGTCGCCAAGTTGGCGACATTCCGGCAAATTTGCCGCCAAAATCTCGCCAAGCGTTATGGACGGAGAAATAAGTTATTCTTACAGCAGATAAATGACTATTGGCGTTCAAATACAAAAGTATTACTTAAAGTATCTTTTCTCATGAATGGAACGCGCTAGATACACGAGAATGATGTCACCCAATTTATCGCATGGTATTACATATGAAAAGTGAACATGTTTCTCAATAAGAAATATATATATATTTTTTTATATAACTTTTTGATAATTTTTTTGAAAAATGTGCAATATCTCGAGAACGGTTCATGTTAGCGTTCTAAAATTTATGTCAATCGTTTTCTAATGAAAAATTACATAAGAAAAGTCATTAGCAGCTTTGATTTTTTGACAATTTTTTCAAAATTTCACTCGAAAATTTAGGGGGATTCTGAACATTCGATTGCAATAGCCTTCCAGTGTTTACGGATTGTGATTTTTGTACCAAATTTCATTCGAATCGGTCCATTCGTTTGTCAGTTATCATCTCCACAGACTCACTGACACACACATACTTTCACACACACAGACGTTTAAGGATTGTGATTTTTGTACCAAATTTCATTCGAATCGCTCCATTTGTTCGTGAGATATCGTCTCTACAGACTCACTGACACGCACACACACATACTTTCACATACGCACACATACTTTCACATACGCACACATACTTTCACACACACACAGATATCACTTCAAAAATGTTTTATTCGTGATCAGGGATGCTTGAAACGTGCTCTACCGCCAAAAACTCGAATTTGAATTTCCGACCCCGTCACAATACTTTCCTTATACATTATGTATATAAGGAAAGTAATAATAAATTAAATTAATAAAACTCATATACAGCATATCTACGAAAGCCCGTATTTGGTGAAATTTCTTGAGGAGAATAGTTAGCCTTATTTTTTTTAATGCAGCTGCATAGTAAACCCCTATGGCGCTACACGACGAGGCCGCCCTGTGTTGCCCTTATACGCCCAAATGCCCTCCCAAATTTAAATGCAAAATCTGTCTACCAAGCCACATGTATACGATATACGTATATTCTAGGGCGAGAGGAATATCCCCAGACTTCTCCCGAAATAAATAAATACGTAAAACATCATTTTAATAGCTTCTTTCCGACTGAGAAAATCCTTCAAACGATTGGCAAGATATGAATAATCCCTTCTGCTTTGCCTAACCCTTCCAACAATTGGGAAAGAGTAGAATAAAAAATTCTCGGAAATATTCTACTGGCGTGCAATTTCCCGCTAATGGAGTGACAGACATGTTGCCAACTTAAAAATATATTTTTTTAAACATTAAGAAAGGTTTATTTATTTATTTATTTTGCATTAAGGTACTGTTTCTGATCAGAGGAGAAAAAATCTGGAATTTTAATGCATCAGTAAGTCGAAACAAGTCGTTTTTAATTAGCCACTTGGATTTCTCAGGCTCAAATGGTTAATTCGATACCTTACACCTCTGCAAATACATTATTCTAGAAAGTATGAGAGTACACATACGTGGACAAATTTTAATGGTAAGAATTAAGATATGTTGTTCCAGACATTTTTACTTTCCCTGCAATACATGATAGGAAAAGTATTGGAACTGTGCCGCAAATCGAGTTTTCGACGGATCTACACGTTTTGGGACCTCTAGAATACGAAAAAACTATTTTTAGCATGACGTCTGTGTGTGTGTCTGTCTGTGCAATGTATGTATCCACTCTAACTCAAAAACTAATGGACCAATAAGTCACTTGTGGAATACCCTGGTGCTGATTAGATTTTGGTATGATTAGGAAAAGAAGAAACTGCCTTTTTCTACGAAATAGCACGCAAAAATCGCTAAATCTAAAATAAAAGACTACGTATGCTCAAATGTATCAATGAAAGGCTTGTGTTATACGTAATTTTTGACGAGGAAAACAAAAAGACCAACCCCTATTACTATAGGACTAACCGTTCTCGAGATATTTTAGTTTTTTCATTTAGCATTTTTTTTTAGTTTAGCATTTTTTTACGCTACCTTTGAAAAAATGTCCAGTTACTAAATAAAAACAAAAATTGAATTAAAAGTGCAAATTCAGTGTTATTTTGTGTAATTAAACTCAATTTAATGAATTATTAAAGAAATAAAGAAAAAGTGAATTTGAGTCTGCAGGGAAAGTCATGTGCTGCCCACATTAGATTTATTTTCATTGCACTTATAAATACTCCCTCACAATAATTTTAATTACAGTTACACAACCAAAAAAAACTATAATCGTGTCAAATTATAGTAGCAGTATCCTGAATTGCTGGGCTAACATGGTAAAACAGTGATTTTTCCAGATGGACTAAAATAATACCCTTCACTGCTGATGGTTGGAAGTAATCGCTTTCACCAGAAAAATTCTATAATTCTTGCTTTAAGGAGTTTTGTGTTCAGTGGTGATACATATGATCTGATCACGAGCACAATAACTATGAAACCATGTCAACGGGTTGCGAGGGTTCGAACGGTTGAACACTATTTGTTACTTTCCTTATATACATAATGTATAAGGAAAGTATTGTGACGGGGTCGAAAATTCGAATTCGAGTTTTCGACGGGAGAGCACGTTTCAAGCATCCCTGATCACGAATCAAACATTTTTGAAGTGATGTCTGTGTGTGTGTATGTGTGTGTGTGTGTGTGTGAAAGTATGTGTGTGTGTCAGTGAGTCTGTGGAGACGATAACTGACGAACGAAAGGACCGATTCGAACCAAATTTGGTACAAAAATCACAATCCGTAAACACTGGAAGCCTATTGTTTTTATACGTAATCGAATGTTCAGAACCCCCCTAAATTTTCGAATGAAATTTTGAAAAAATCGTCAAAAAATCAAAACCGCTAATAAAATTACGCAAATAGACATTTCTTATGTAATTTTTCATTAGAAAACGATTGGCATAAATTTTAGAACGCTAACATGAACCGTTCTCGAGATATTGTACATTTTTCAAAAAAATTATGAAAAAGTCCCATAAAAAAAAAAAAATTCCTATCGAGAAACATGTTCACTTTTCATATGTAATACCATGCGATAAATTGAGTGACATCATTCTCGTGGATCTAGCTCGTTCCATTAATGAAAAAATATACTTTGAATAATACTTTTGTATTTGAACGCCAATAGTCATTTATCTGCTGTAAGAATAACTTTTTTCTTAGTGCATAACGCTTGGCGAGATTTTGGCGACGAATTTGGCGGAATGTCGCCAACTTGGCGACTTTTTTGAAATGTTGCCAAATTAATGAAAATCTCGCCAAATGGATAAAAATTATGCTAAATCAATGAAAATGACGACTAATTGTCGAAAATTCAATATCTTGGAAAGAATATTAGTATCTACTATAAGAAAAACCTATTTTTTACTGTAAAAGTAGTAAATTCATTGCATTATATAAGGAAAGTCATGTGTTGCCCACATCAGATTTTTTTTATGCAACGCTCAGTTACAGAACAGAAGTCGCTTACTTCACTGTATGAGGCTTATTGTCGTTACTGCTTAAAATAAGTACAAGCGTTTCAAAGAATATTCTAAGAATATTTCAAAGAATTTCGAAATATTACCGATCCCTGTACAAAGTTATTGCACATTTGTCATTAAAACTACTTGGGGTGTGGCTGAACTCGAATTTCTCATACCAGAATTCTTTTTTTTCTTTTTTTTTGAAAAATCGGTATTGTGAGTCCAAATGATTACAACTATAAAGTGTTAACCTTCATCATTATTCGATCGCCCTTTGCAGGCATTGGCGCCCATGGACGCCAATGTCTGCAAAAGGGGATCCAACTGTTTGGAATAGGGTATGCCAAATACCTGTCTTTTTGAGAGGTTCTTCGTTTGGGGTTGACGCTGTCCTACCCGTAAGCAGAAGATTAAAAATTGTCCACTCATTTCATGACAGTCAGCCTATTTAATTTTTTTGTGTTGAGTCTCAAGAATTCATTATGAGAGTACCCAGGACAGTAGCAATACTACCTTTAACGCTCCATATAAAAAAGCTGGGAAGTATGGGGGTTAAAAAAAAACGTACAATATCTCTAGAACATCGCATTTTAGCGTCCTATAAATGATGCCAATCGCTTTTAAATTAAAAAAAAAGAATTTTAAAAAAATACAATAAAACATTTCATCTTATGCATTATTTACACAGGTCACTTAAAATATTTACAGAAACCTGCATGGAAATCGGTTTAAAATCTAACAAAAAATAAATTATTTCTTTCATTTTTACAGAATTCCGACGTGACGAAAAATAAATAATGCATGGATATCTCAACAGCAGGGATGGGCCAACTTTTTTCAAGTACACTTTCGGCAAACCGAACTTGGCACTAGAGGTGTATAGGAAAAACTGCAACTTCCGCTAAGTTGTATAGTTAATAATTGTACGTACACAAAATGAGCGTATGCAGACAAAACTAAGTAAATAGTTAACATTGTATTCAAGTTAACCTTGCCACGAATATAATGTGCCACGAGTATAATGTACCACGAGTATAAAGTACTTTACCTTACTGCTTTCAGGTATCTATAGTCATATAATGTGTCACCTCTTATTTGAATATTATTTTCAAGAACAACACACAGCCGACATGCTGCGAAAAAAAAATGTTTTTCAAAAAAACTAAATATTTTTTTTTTTAGTTTTTTATTTATTGTTAATGTTTTCAAACCGTCGTGCCACCCAGTGACACACGTGTCATAAATTCGTCATCTGCTATACGCACACATATTATATTAATCCACAATCAATTATATTTATATTATATTAATCTACAACAAATCAAAACACCAGAAATAAACGATACTCTTCTTGATGATCAAAGTCTATCTTTTGGGCTATTCCTACAACCATAGCCTAAACTTCAGTTAATAGAGCAGCACTGTTGAGGGCGACAAAACAAGCTCCGAATGAAGAAACACACACACACTGGAGGAGGCCCAACGACAGTCATTTTTGGGCCCGGGTTCAAATGGTAAATTATGAGCCCCGTAGCTCAAAATGCTGAAAGCATATTTCAATTAGGAGGTCTTCGATATAGAGCATTTGGGGGGCAGCCTAGAGCGGCCTGTACTGAGAAAACAATGGACCGAGGCTGGACCCTAGGTGTGGCCACAAAATTTGAGTAAGTTGAAATAATATTATATCTGATTGTATTGGTTCTTTTAACGCAAAGGTTACTATAACTCCACGGTTAAATCATTAAACTAGAACTGGTTAATTAATTATTTTTTTTTTTTACAGGTTAATTTAATAAAATAATGTTAATCTCCAATACAAATATTATTAAATTGAATAATCACTATAAAAGAATTCAATTTACACAATGCACAGAAAAAAAACATAATCATGACTGTAAAAATAGAATGTAAAGAAGCATTAAAATTTGCCCAATCGGACGTCAAGAATTTGTTGTTTCACACTTACCAGAAAGTCTCACGCGTAATTTCGGCAAGGGTCGCCACTTTCGATTTTAAATTAGTTCCTTTTGAACAACAATTAAAAACCACCGCACGGCAATAACTTTATATCTTTGCGAAAAAAAACAGCCACTTCTAAAACATAAACAAAACAAACTAAAAATAAACAAAGCCACGAGTTCACATGGCAACAATTCGAAACTAGTATTCCAGAATTCTGCAACCACTTCACTTCAAATATAAACAATCGCCGGTCCCCAGCAGAGATTTCGAAAAAGAGTACGGACTGCACTTAAAACTCCTCATAAAAAATTGTTTTTAATGCAGTTTCTGGCCGCTTTTCCGGGCGAGTGTGTTTAAAGCAGTAGGAACTCAACTCGGTTGGTGTGAGAGTGCGGCGGATGCACGTGGGATTGAACGCCGCTCTACGTTTCTCTTCTCAGACACACCTACCAAAACAGCCGACGTGCGGAGCATGCGCAGTGGGGAATTTCTCCGGCTAAGTGGCTGCTCGGAGCTTTGTTGGAAAGCTTTCACTCTCAGAATAATTTAACTCCGTGACCTCGATCTTTGCGCAATAGAGGGATTCTTATCGGAATTATTTGTTTTCATTTTCCCTCATCAAAGAGTAGTATCCTGCAAGCAAGCCTTTCAATTAAAGCAAAAACGCTTGCATATTTTTGGAAGTGAATGAATGCACAGTTGAACGACTTGCATTCTCTCAGTGGCGGGGAGTCCTATCATCCTTTTATCGATTCAGCATGCATTCTTATTCTTATCTGCCAAGTTTCTGTTCCTGCTGCACATTTTATTAATTCCTTTGGAATGGATGATATATGGGTGAAAATTAATTATTTTTGGATTAAAGTGATTAAAAACGTGATTAAAAAAAACATAACCTCAAAAACGTTCGTTTCGTGTTCAGGTATGCTTGAGACGTGCTTGCTCTCCCGTCGAAAACTCGAATTTGAATTTGTCATTGATGTAGCATCAGTTTTATCTATTTGGTGAGATTTTTTTTTAATTTGGCAACATTTAAAACAGTCCCCAAGTTAGCGACATTCCACCAAATTTGTCGCCAAAATCTCGCCAAGTGTTATGGACGGAGAAATAAGTTATTCTTATAGCAGATAAATAACTATTGGCGTTCAAATACAAAAGTATTACTCAAAGTATCTTTTCTCATGAATGGAACAAGCTAGATCCACGAGAATGATGTCATTCAATTTATCGCATGATATTACATATGAAAAGTGAACATGTTTCTCAACAGTTAATATATTTTTTGTAATTTATGGGATTTTTTGATAAATTTGTTTGAAAAATATGCAATACCTCGAGAACGGTTCATGCTAGCATTCTAAAGTTTATGTCAATCGTTTTCTAAGGAAAAATTACATAAGAAATGTCTATTTGCGTAACTTTATTAAAGGTTTTGATTTTTTGATGATTTTTTCAAAATTTCACTCGAAAATTTAGGGGGGTTCTGAACATTGGATTGCGTCTAAAAGCAATAGACTTCCAGTATTCATGGATTGTGATTTTTGTACCAAATTTCATTCGAATCGCTCCATTCGTTCGTCAGATATCGTCTCCACAGACTCACTGACACACACACAGACATCACCACAAAAATGTTTGGTTCGTGATCAGGTATGCTTGAAACGTGCTCTCCCGTCGAAAACTCGAATTCGAATTTTCGAGCCCGTCACAATACTTTCCTTATACATTATGTATATGAGGAAAGTAAAAAAAAACGAAATCGGTTCACAGATATTGGTCATTTAATTGGGAGTGGAATTCTCAGCTTTTGGAACGTCTGTGACCATGGGCGTATTTTTTTTTGGGGGGGGGGCATAGGGATGCCAAAGCCCCCCCTTCCCCTTGGAAAATTGTTAATTTAATTAAAAGCCAATATGAAAGGGAAAAATGCTTTTTAGAATTAGAAAATTCAATCACAACTCTGTGTTTCCTTCCTCCCACGTGTATATTCAAAACAATACCTAACTTATACCTAAATGGAAAACTTAAGATTATTGCATTTGGTATGTTTATGAATGTCCAATGGTTAGAGTTATATTATGAAAGGGGAAATATTTTTAAAGGCGGTAAAAATTAGTATGCACCAATTTTTTAAAAATTAGTGCATAACACTAATTTTTAAAAATTGGTGCATACTCATTTTTAAAAGTGCTATACACACTAATTTTTAAAATGTGATGCTCATAACATCTATTCAAATTTACTTTATAACAACACGTATTTCAAGGTTGATAGTAATCTCTACATTTTGAATGCAATCAATTTTAGCACCCCCTGGAAAAAAAACCTGCACACGCCCATGTCTGTGACTATACATTAAGAATCATGTTGTTATCCAGTTATGAAATGGCTCTTCATACAAAATGGTTCCACAAACATTTGAAAGATTTCGTGGATTTGTGCACTTAATACATGATAGTCCTCTATAACACGCGCGAGTCAAATATCTTATGCGAAAATTCTCAAATCCGGTACTATGCTGTCGCCAGAATAAGCTGAGAAAAATCTTACGATTTCCCAGAAAGTGCCGATATCTGCGTGGTGTGCTGTCGCCAGAATAAGCTGAGAAAAATCTTACGATCTCCCATAAAGTGCCGATATCTGCGTGGTGTGCTGTCGCCAGAATAAGCTGAGAAAAATCTTACGATCTCCCATAAGGTGCTGATATCTGCGTGGTGTGCTGTCGCTAGAATAAGCTGAGAAAAATCTTACGATCTCCCATAAAGTGCCGATATCTGCGTGGTGTGCTGTCGCCAGAATAATCTGAGAAAAATCTTACGATCTCCCATAAAGTGCCGATATCTGCGTGGTGTGCTGTCGCCAGAATAAGCTGAGAAAAATCTTACGATCTCCCATAAAGTGCCGATATCTGCGTGGTGTGCTGTCGCCAGAATAATCTGAGAAAAATCTTACGATCTCCCATAAAGTGCCGATATCTGCGTGGTGTGCTGTCGCCAGAATAAGCTGAGAAAAATCTTACGATCTCCCATAAAGTGCTGATATCTGCGTGGTGTGCTGTCGCTAGAATAAGCTGAGAAAAATCTTACGATCTCCCATAAAGTGCTAAATCTTACGATCTCCCATAAAGTGCTAAATCTTACGATCTCCCATAAAGTGCTCATATCTGCGTGGTGTGCTGTCGCCAGAATAATCTGAGAAAAATCTTACGATCTCCCTTAAAGTGCCGATATCTGCGTTGTGTGCTGTCGCCAGAATAAGCTGAGAAAAATCTTACGATCTCCCATAAAGTACTAATATCTGCGTGGTGCTCTGTCGGAGTGCATTTTCCTCAAATTTGCCTTTTCTTTTCTGTTCATTTCATTTTCATTAAATGAACGGATGTCTTTCTCAGGCTAGGACACTCATTTTATCGCAGGAAAAAAAGGTCAAAATTCGCGGTGTAAATCGCGGAATTCGGGAAAATTCTCTATTTATATTATATTTTTTTTAAACTAATGCCTACATTCGTAAACCATAAATTCCGGAAAGGTTATCAAAGTCGTTACATGGATATCAAGATTTTCATTTAAGTAGACAGCGCTCTGAGACATTACTCTTCAGATTTCCTATACATATTGTATAATATCCCCTCACCAGAATATTTTCTTTTGAGAACTAGGAGGAGAAAACACTAGTACAGGCTTTCCCATGATGTCATCGTAGGGTTGCCAGAATTCCGAAGTTCGAAGATGGGTTGCCAATTCGGCGATTTATCGCCAATTTGGCGATATCCCGAATCTTCGAGAAGCACCTCGAAATAACGATTATTCTATGTGATAAGAGAGATTTCCAGAAGTTTCTCTGGAGAGTCTATAAAAGGAATCATCAACAAATAATTCAAACAAAAAGCAAACAATTCTTCGTCGTCTAAAAAGTCCAAGGACTTAATATGTTTGATGTTCGCTAAATTTCTGAAGAAAATCCCATAAATCGCGTAAATTTGCACTACAAAACAAAAGCCATAATAGAAATTAAGTAATAATAGGATGAAATCTAAATTTCGCAAATATATTTTATATTTGCGAAATTTCGAAAAATCCCTTAAAATTCACGGAAATTCGCGCCACGAAATAATTACTGTTCCACTTTATTGCTTCTCTTTTATATTCTCATTTTCCGTTTTGCTTAGAACAATTTTAACGATTTAATTTTCTAGATTTTTTTTTTATCCCTTCTCTTTTACAATCTCATTCTCCGTTTTGCTTAGAAAAGTTTTTGCAATTTAATTTTCTAGCATTTTTTTTTTTATCCCTTCTCTTTTATATTTTCACTTTTCGTTTTGCTTAGAAAAAAAAAATTCTAGCAATTTCATTTACTAGAATATTTATAACCCTTTTATTTTACTTTCTCATTTTTTGCTTTGCTTAGAAATATTTCTAACGATTTCAATTTTTAGAAATGTTTTTTATCCCTTCTCTTTTACATTTTCACTTTTTGTTTGGTTTGGTTTTGCTTAGAAAATATTTTGACGATTTCATTTTTACTTTCCTTATATACATATAATGTATAAGAAAAGTATTGTGACGGAGTCAAAAATTCGAATTTGAGTTTTCGACGTCCACGTTTCAAGCATCCCTGAACACGAATCGGGCGTTTTTGAGATGATGTCTGTGTAGGTGTGGGTGGGTGTAGGAGTGTCAGTGAGTCTGTGGAGACAATAACTGACGAACAAATGGACCGATTCAAACGAAATTTGGTACAAAAATTACAATCCATGAATACTGGAAGCCTATTATTTATATACGCAATCGAATGATACGGAAGACCTCTTGAAGACGAATCGAATGATACGCAGAACCCCTTAAATTTTCGAGTGAAATTTTAAAAAATCATCAAAAAATGAAAACATTTTATAAAGTTACGCAAATAGTCATTTCTTATGTAATGTTACATTAGAAAACGATTGTGAGATAAATTTTAGAACGCTAGCATGAACCGTTCTCGAGATATTGCACATTATTAAAAAAAAATTATCAAAAAATCATATAAAATAAAAAAAAATATTACCTATTGTGAAATATGTTCACTTTACATAAGTAATATCATGCGATAAATTTGGTGACATCATTCTCGTGAGTCTAGCTAGTTCCATTCATGTGAAAAGTTACTTTAGGTAATATTTTTGTATTTGGATGCTAATAGTCATTTATCTGCTACAAGAATAACTTATATCTCCGTCCATAACGCTTGGCAACATTTTGGCGGAATATCGCCAACTTGGCGACTTTTTTAAATGTTGCCAAATTAACGAAAATGGCGCCAAATTAAAAAAAAAATGACGCTAAAGTAATGAAAATGACGACTAGATAATGAAAGTTCAATATCTTGGAAAGACCATAAGTGTAGACTATAAGAATAACACATGTCTCCGGTCGTCCGTAGCGTTTGACGAGAAATTTAGCTGGATGTCGCCAACTTGGCGACTATTTTAAATGTTGCTAAAATGACAAAAATGTCGCCAAATTGATAAAAATGACGGTAAATGGAAAGTAATGTCTCCCAAATTCTGAGTTCCGTCATATGGTCTCCCAAATTCTGATTTCTGTCATTCCGTCATATCTTCTAGTGTATAAGAAATACTCTTCTCTCCGTTTGTCTGTAACACTTGGTGATACATTTGGCAAACTCAGCGAATAATTTAACAAAGTATTTCCTACTTGACGATAGTTCGCCCCCAGATTGACAAAAATATCGTCAGAATTGCAAAAATGATGTTAAATTAATGAATATTACGCCTAATTGATGACGTAATTATTAAGGTATTTTAATATATGGACTATATCGCTTAAGCTATCAATATTGATGACTGTTTGTTTAGAGTTGCGGGAAGTATAAGTTAATTGAATATTTTGAAATAGTTTTACAGGTTGTCATTCGGAAAATCGCCAAATGTACAATTCAACGATAAAAACACAGAGCCGATCTTATACATTATTTTTTACTGTAAAACTAGTAAATTCATTGCATTATATAAGGAAAGTCATGTGTTGCCCACATCAGATTTTTTTTTAAGTTTTATATCCCTTTTCTTCTCAACGATCTTAATTTTCTTCTCTCTCCTACATTCTCAATTTTCATTTTGCTTAGAAAAAATTCTACTATTTAATCCCTTACATTCTAATTTTTGGTTTTACTTAGAAAATTTTCTAACGATTTTATTTTTTAGAATTTCTCAGAATTGTGTAAAATAAAAATTCTAATATCAGAAGAATGACTCTTGATACGTTCTAAACAGTGATGTCCATTTATTTTTTTTTTATAAGTACGTGCAAAGCGTTCTCTTATTTGATGATAGTAAACATATTTATTTTTTATGCTTTTTCTATTTTAGATATAAAAAAAAGTATAATATCTCGAGAATAACGCTTGTTAATGTTCTATGAATTATGTCATTCGCTTTTAAAATAGAAGAAAAACTACATATAAGATGACAATCTCTGTAGCAATGTCTAACATAATTATTTTTTATACTACCTTTCGATTTTCCAAAAGAAATTATCGAGCCCTTCACCCCTCCCCCCCCCCCCCCCCGACCAATTCTTGGATTTTGGGCCACGCCTGTGGCAGCTTCTGATTCATTCGATTTACTCGATTTGTTCGAAAGATATCGTCTCCAATACTAACAGATAAACACAGACATCATTGAAAAAACAGATAATTCGTAATCAGGGATGCTAAAAACGTGCAAATCCACCGAAATCCGAGCTTTTCATTTTTGACCCCATCACAATACTTCTCCCTCCACGTACAGTATGCATTGTAGGGAAAATATAAATCGTCTGCCGATCATAAATCAGACACAAAACGATAACATTTCGCACAGTAAGTGATAACTGACAAAACGTGTCGGTACAATAAAAACGTGATCACTTATTTATTCAAGGATTGAACTGCGGTTGGGGAGAGAGGAGCAACCGGGGGAGTCTTGCGAAGTGCGGTGCGGGATCCGGAGCAGAGATCGATAATTGCAACAATATTCGGGAATGCACTTGAGAACAAATACATCTACCCTCCCATCGTAGATAAAGGATAGGGGGTCATCGTATGCCCAATTTTAGGAAGATAATCGGTCGAATTATCTGTCATCCATAATGGATTAATGAAATTAGAATAGGATCAATGCATGCAATTGTGGTGAAAAGGAAGCTGTTTTATAGTGAGATCAGGGCCGTAGCCAAGCAGGGACCAGAAGGGGCTAATCCCCCCTCCCCAAGATGTATACTCACCCCCCCCCCCTGATAAAATATTAAATATTTAGTATTTAGTAATGATATGAAATTTCATCCAATATATCATCCAAATTTAGCATAACAAATTTTTCTAATGAAATTTTTTTTATATAAATTGCCTTT